>NBIL01138775.1:0-24007 GCA_002752925.1 Viola pubescens var. scabriuscula
TGGTCCAAACATACTAGTGATTAGTTTGTAGTGGAGTAACTTTATGGTATAGTTTATACCTTAAAAGTGCATGCTATAGTTATAAAGCTGTTTTTTTTTGTGTGTGAAGAAATAGTTATATAGCCGTTGATTCAAACCTGCAACACTTTTTAATACTGTTTAAGCGACTATTGGAGGCTTAAATAAAAAGTTCATATATAACTTTTTCATCATAATTAAAACCGTGGGGTAATAATCATTACATGCATTGTTACTAGTTTATGAGCACTTGTCCCATTTTGTTGGGAGACTCTTTCAGCCATGCATTATATAGCAGCGGAGCCATTGCCAAGCTTTTTAGGGCCGCAAATACGATGGTATTTTTCTCATGGTTAAATACGATGAATTAATGAAAAAATAAATAAAATAAATTATATTGTGGGAAGAATTCACAATTTTAGGGAGGAAAAAAAATGAAGGATTAATAAAAAAAAGAATAGCACCGATTAAGAAAGAATTCAAACTTTTACATGAGCAAATATAAAGAATTGATGAAGAAAAAAAAAAGACTTTAAGAATTACATTATAAGATTATCAATCTCGTATCGGTGAGCGTCTCGGTTTGGTCATTGATATAGGATGTATCGGTCTTAGTCAAAATACCGATTTTGATCAAAATATCGATTTCGGTTAGTATCTCGGTATCCTATTTTTTTAATATATATAATTACATACAAATTTATAATATTCAACAAATTTATATCCATTTTTTAGTATTTGGGATGAGATATTGTACTGTCCATTTTAGCTATACCGGTTGATATGAACGAAATGACTGATATAGACCGAGATAGAAACTGAAATGATATAATAAGTTTTCTATCTATTTTTTCGTATTATAATGGGATGAGATGTACCGAGCATACCGGCCGGTATGATACTTCTTTCGGTGCAAAATAAACGACGTTCTTCTACGGATTCTTACTGTTCATAATACTTATCATTTTATTTTTTTCGAAGCTAATATTTTATGCAAATGATAATTTTTTTTTATGCATCAACCCAATTTAATAATGGTGTGTTAATGTGAATAAAAATTATGAGTAAAAATGAAACAATATAAAATAAAATAAAATAAAAATTATAATAAAATAATTTTTTACTATCCTAAAAAGTCATTTATTTTACGACGAGAACGAGAGAGTATAAGATTCATAAGACAGGACAGAATTGAAATGTTTGGGAGGCATGGCTCCTTTTGTCCCCTGTGAGACCCCACCTCTATTTTTGAATCATTTTATTGCACTCCATTTTACTGAAATAAAGTATCATTATTCCCTAAATAGAAGATCATAAGAGAAAATACTTACGGTAAGCACTTCACTTTTTTGTGGGGAAAGTCAAACTTAAAAAGATTAATATAATTAGTTGCAACAAATTAAAGTTTCTTTTAACATTTTGAACATGCATGCTAATGGGAAGATTTTGCTTTTTTTTTTTATAAAGAGATAAACTTCATTCTTTTCTGGGTAGAATTTTTGCGACTGAAACCATATGCTTTCGGTTTTCTTGAATTGAACTAAAGCGAATCTTGGTAGCCAAATGGATAAACCCCAATACTTTCTCCACCTGAGCAGATGCTGAAAAATAATAAAGCGAAAAAATGGAATTCTATCTGCGATGCGATCGATCAAGAACAGAGAGGTCAGGTCATTTCTCAGTATTGTCACTAATCCAAAGTGCCACATCACATTACCAACTTGTGCATGCGTGTAACATTTTTAGCAACTTGAAAGAAAAAATCCATTTCTGGTTCCGTATACTCTCGTCCCTTCGATAAAAAGTCAGGTTTAATTACATACCAAGAAATTACATGTATTCTCTCTCATATAGGTCAACTCGATCGGAATAAAATCAGTTCTAGTTTAATGCGCGCAAGGATAACTGCAGTTCATATCTCATGCAAATGTCATAAACAGAGAAGCCACATTTTGCATGCTAAATATACTCACATGCAACTTGTCATAGCAAGAATCTGGTATAATATAGAGAGATGGGTCTTTATCAAGTAATGACGAAGGAAGATCGCAGGGAGAATTTGATGACACGTATCCAATTTTCTTGAACAGTTAAAGATGTGTAGTATATTTATATTCTTTTTCTTTTCATCCCCCTTTTTTTTCTTTTTTTCCTCAAATTTAAACAGTGATTAAAAAAATCCCACACACCATGTATATAAATAACCCATTTAGCCCATCCAAGTTCCTCAACTCAAACCAAAAACCAAAAAACTCCAAAACATCACAAGTTCTAAAACATATAGATATACTACTAAAATGGATGCAGTGAAGGGATTGATTGAAGAGAGGCCAGTGGTGATCTTCACCAAGAGTTCTTGTTGCATGAGCCACACCATCAAGTCACTTATATGCAGCTTCGGTGCGAACCCGACGGTTTATGAGCTCGACCGCATACCGAACGGTCAGCAGATAGAGAGGGCTCTGGTTCAGCAACTTGGGTTCCAGCAAGGTGTACCGGCTGTGTTCATAGGCCAGCGCCTGGTTGGGAATGAAAGACAGGTGATGAGTCTCCATGTCCAAAACCAGCTCGTCCCGTTGCTCATTCAAGCTGGTGCCATTTGGATCTAATTTCCGTTTCCAATCTATTAAAGTTGCATCACTAATCTATATAAGTTGTTCTGTTTCTTTCTCTTCTTTTTTCTGTTGGTTTTAAGCAACAGGAAAACTTTTTGATTGTTTGACTGCTTGGCATGGTTCTCTTTTTTGGCTCTGTAGATCATGCCCAAGATAAATATGTATATTTATTTAATACTAAGAATTTTACTTTACTGATGTGGCAAGATAGTTTCTCTCTTATTTATTGGGATTCCAAAAAAAATGATTGTTAACTGCTAAGGTACTCCCCTAGCAAACTATTCTGATACTACGTTTATGAGTTACCAGTACCACCACAAAACATGTACAAGAGCTGCAATTGCGACCCTCCATAATCGGAACAGACGCAATACGATATGCAAATCATCATCAATCATTCTCTAGCTCTCTCGCTGTCGCGGGCTTCCCACTGCCACCTCCTTCAACCTGCAGGTAGGAAAATGCCTCCAGGTTAAAACTTGACAATTATCTACCGAAGAGAGGGAGAATATCAAGTAACATAATCCATGAACTTCTGGTTAAAAATAGGTTGAAGTTTCGTGCCCCACCAAATACTTACGTTGGCCAACCAAACTTCTTCTCCTGGTGCTAATTAACTACACATCAAAGTCACAATTCAATTCCCTAATTCAAGGCAATGGTAAAAACTTAAAAAAACCATTCATTATCCCATTTGGTCACAAAGCAAGCAAGCAACCACCTCTGCATAACAAATCACGAAAGTATATCACCAAAACCAGGAGGGAATTAACCAAATGCACTTTTGTGTGTGTGTGTGGGTGTAAATCTAAAACTGCAAGTCCTGATTCTCTGTTCCTTCTCTAAAATAACCTGAATAAGTGACGCATGACGACCACAGAAATTGACAAACTGCGCAAACATGTTGCTCTCTAGTTTTAGATACTCACACACCAAGCACAAAACAACTACGCTAAGGAATGCTAAACCACTTTACCAAAAATAAAGAAAACTCTCATCCACCAACATCTCTGTGTCAGTCAAGGGAAATTTACTACACAAAATTCACCTTGTCCGGAGTATCTATATCACTCATGACTCATCAGAGATAATTTGGATTGAGTTAGTAATGGTTTAAAGCATAGATTAGTCACAATACTGACTCTGCTCAGGAGGCATATGTGTCGCATTTTTGGTTCTGGGCATTGGAGAATTTGCTTTGATGCGCATCTAGAAGAACATAGCAGAAAGAATGACAAGTCCTTTCAGTGTGCTTCAAGTAGCATCTCCTTCCTTTTAAGTTTGCATCAACTTTGATATTGGAATATGTCTATTCGAACAAGCATTAAAAGGAGCATGCACATAGCAATCGACCTGCCTTATCAGAGAGCAAAGCAAAGAGAGCAAGCAAACAAAAACCATCGATCAAAGTTTTGTGTTTGAATAACAATGTCAACAAAAACGTAAACCTTAACTAGATATGTTAAGTTTGAGGTGTAGTGAGAAAGGTGCTGACCTAGTTTCTAACATCAATAAATCCAATTGCACACCACATTTTAGGTTTGTGAGTTTTAACATGATGATAAGCAACTGGTAAAATGAACCCCTACAAAGCCTGGCTATCTAAGTCTCTCATGACCACATATATGACATATCATTGTAAAAATGAGGACGTTACTGATTAAATCCATGAGCTGATAAGCTACTCCAAAAGTGGAATCCATATCTAAAGTACAAAACCCATTCTTGCAAAGTAACACTCTGCAGGCTTAGTCGTGGTCCCTCTCTCTCATGCACATATTCATTTATTACAAGTAATAAATTGGCATGGACCTATCTAGAGCTTGCAGCATAACTGTCCCAAGCAAAAATGCCTAGAACGGAGAATATACCTCCAAAAAGGATCATCACTATCTACTAAGCCTTAATACTACGCTAGTTAGGATTGGCTGCATGTATGTGTCAACAATCAACTCAACGATGTTGGTTACTTTAAAGTTGGGTCTAGAACTGCCAATCCCAAAGCAAAAAGGAGAGGGTAGTCGTCAGTTGATGGCTATGTAAATCCAATAAATACTTATCATTAAACAAGGGTTAACCATCCAAATTATAGTTTTGGGTCAAACTAATCAAAGAAGTTCCACATGTTAGGCAAATCAAAATGTCAACAAAATGAATGATTGCATCAGAATAAAGAAACACACTTCAATCATTTTTTTGTGGGGGAAAAAAGAGCCCCTAGGGTTTCATAACAAGCAGGAAGGTACGAAGAATGTGTAGGAAGGTGCAGAAAGAGAACCTAGCAAGAAGCAACTAGATCCAGGGATGGGACAAAAGGTAGAATTCTATTGCTAAATTGGCACAAAAGGTCACTAACAAAAATCATAACAACATACAATACTACATATAGCCCTTAAACCAGCTTTCCTATGGCATCAACTTCAAACTCAAAATTCAGAAACCAAATGGTCCTTTTGGATATACCACAAGGCTGTTAACAGCCGATGAGCCTCAGCACAGGCTTTAGGCTTGCATTCTAGTAGCAATAATTCCAAGAAATAAAGCATTTTTTTAGACAACACTCTGAAGGGAATCCTGAATCACATGGATGCATTCTCTATACTCAACAAAATAGCAGGTCCATATGCCATATACCCTTCTGCGGTTTCCACCATCTTAGCTCGATTGCAACCCTTCGAAACCATCGTGACCTTTCCACACACCACCAATTTGCATTAGTGAAAGCCTCGAGCTGGCATCCATGCCTTCGAATCAATAGTTAGACACAAAGCATCAACTATCCCTAGTGGAGAGAACTATGAACCTAGACACAAATAACCAAACCCTAACATATCTAAATTTCGTGGGGATCATTGCCATCCATCAACCTAAACAGAGGTAAAAAGTGAAGCACAAAATGAGAACACCCACCAAACAAGAAAATTAATAGTAGAAACCTCTGGAAAGCTAATGATACACCTTAGCATATAACATGGGGAAATTCCTATTATTATTATTATTAATAATCTAATGCATAAATTATTCACCTTAGACACTTCAATTATGAATGAAATCTTTTAGAATGCTACTACTTCTCTGCTCCATAATTGCATTCCTTCGCCAATTCTCCACCGCTCGACGAACTGTGGCGTCGGCCTGACGTATCTCTTCAGCAGAAAACTTGTGCTCTATGATTCCCAATGGCCCAGGTTGCAGTACCTTAACCACAGTTTCCATCTCCCCTTCAAGCTGCCTATCAAAGAACCAACAAACAGAAAAAGTGTAAGCAATTTTTCAATTAAACAATCAATTTGGCTGAGACAGAGTGCAGATTAGTGGTTGTGTAGGAAACCCTAAAAAATTGAAATTAAACCTGAAGACTCTAGAAAACGACAACGCGTTTCCAATTCCTGAGAAAGAAATGCGCATCCTTCCTTTTTCTATCTTCCGTCTTCCGAAATAAGCAGAGTTGCGATTCCGATTCGAGTTGGAAGAGAAATCAGTAGAGGTAGCGGAAGCAGAAGGTTGCTCAGCTGAACGGTTGAATTGGATCCCCTAGCCTAACGACGCCGTTTCGTTGCCAACATCAAACAGAATTTAAAAAAAAGTTCAAAACGAAAAAACGACTCCACTGGGGATCGAACCCAGAATCTCTGGTTTCGTAGACCAGCGCCTTATCCATTGGGCCATGGAGTCCGTTTTTGTCTATTATCTGTTCTTTTTAATAATATATTGTGCTTAGCACCACGCTTTCCGTTCCTTGTCGTTTGCGTGTGAAAAAAACTTCATGCTACCAATTCATATAGGGATAAAAAAGAAATTGTCCACTTGAAATGGCACAGCCACTTTTTAATATCATGTATTTTCTTCCCTCTCATTTTACCACTGATGATTTATGTATTTTACCCACTGTGATTTTTTTAAGAATAATTTGTAAATACTTTTATTCAGAAAATTTTATAAGGCGTAACACTTAAAGGTGTCTTATTAGTTACTACGAGCAGGTCAACATTTTTAATATTCATTCTCAGTTATGTATCGAGCTATTACTCGAATGATTTTATTTTTTAGTGGAGCGGCCTATTACGAGCCAAATTAGTCTTGATCATGAGCTGAGAGATATATATGAGTAGTTTAGAAACACACAAAAACTACCGATTGTGACCGGATCAATGTTGTAGTCATCTTACGTTAATATACGCCTTCTTCTTTCATAAACAAATGTAAAATTCGGTTCAACCAAACAAACAATGAATTATAAAAAATGGTGCAATTACCTTTCATAATGTGGGGCTTGAGCTGGTTTAGGTTCAACCAACTTTTGTCTTGTATAAAAGAAAAAATAAAAATAAAACCTACTCAAAAGGATCTTTAAGTATTGCATTTTTTAAAACAATGACTTTATTTTCTTACCAACTTGATGTGAGGGATCTTTAGGTATTGCATTTTTTTTCATGAAACACATTTATGGTATCATGATGGCCTAACAATAGGAGGCACGCACGACGCCCCCACCTTCACCATTTCTTTCTTCGTTCTTTCAATTTTGGTCGGGATGATTGCGCATGCACCTTCACATCAGGAAATTTTGTATACTGAGGGATCCAAGTCGAACTCTGTAAATTAAAAGTTTGCAGTATAAAATTTATAACTTCCTAAAAATAATAATTTTAAATGTTTTAGTAGTTAAAAATTAAAAAATGATAACGTATTTTTTTATGCAAATGTTATTAAAAAAATGTAACAAATATGAAAAAATCCACTGAGAAAAATTGAAAACATTAATGAGAAAATTGAAAATAAAAATAAAAAGAAAGAAATTCTAAATAAAATTTAAACTATTTTTTTCATTTTCTCGGATCCTACCAATTTGTAAATGTTAAAATTGTACATGTTTAGGTACGTAAACGGTTTATATCGGTGAGTCAAATTATAATATTTCATAAACTATAAGTTTTTTTTTATGTAATTTAATTAAGGGAATAAAACCACGGAATTAGAATATTTTTATTATTATATTATTATGCATGATGAGGTTGGTTATAGGTGACAAATTTGGATATAATTAGCCTTTCTTTTCTTGCTTATCAAATTCATTATATTAGATGAATGTGAAAGATTGATAATTTGTCAGTCACCTCAGTTTTGTTTTTGACATTTGTGGTCAGAAAACATTATATTTTTGGTTCATGTGACTTTTCAGGTCCATCTAATTATTCTCATAATAAAAACGAGCTGAAATGATGTTTACCGCTTGTAGTTGACGAAGACAACGTATCAAATTAATTTGGAAATGAAAGGGCTGGCAATGGCATATCTTACCTCTCCAAACGTGCACCTATGGAGGTATGGGCTTGCATAAATTAACAGCACCTCAAAATGATAATTGCAATAGCAGTATTAATGATTTGTTTGCAGTATTAATGCTTTGTTTTCATCTCTGATATTCGAGTTTCCGGGGGTATGCATTTGTCTTAAAATTTGTGGGTGAGAATTTTACCGCCCTTCACAATCCTACCTAACTCGAGTCTGAAATAATTTGCACCAAATATAGTAACCGGATATCGGATGGTCTTGAAAAAACAACATCATTTGTACAAGCAGTTGTAGTAAAATACGAAAATGCATATACTGATCATATCCTTCCTCGATGCCATAGCTTCGAGCCAGTAAAGTCTTATCTACTTTAAACAAATGAAATACCAATGAGCTAATAATTTAGTGATATTTATCGCAAAACAATGAAAGGTTAGGTCTAGAGTTCGAAACCCCTAACTTGCAATGCATATCTATGAAATGGAAAGAAAAAAAAGTAAAGAAAATGAATAAAATTATCATTATTTAATTCTATGTAATGCTTCTAATACTCATACAATAATACAGGCATACCTTCAAAATATAGTGCTGATATTGATTGAATGCCTGGTTTCAAAGATCAATCCCAAAAAGCTTTCAAGGATCAATCTTACTATAAACATGGAAACGGAGCATCTACACTCCCAAAAACAAATCAAACTTGAAATTAGACAAAATCACACTATACTTTTTACTATACATTTTCTTGATGTTATACACACATTTACAGTCATGAAAGTGAGTGCCTTCTTCTCCTCTGAAACATGAATCTTGATTCCGAATTAGCCTTTCCTCCTATAGGTTTAAGGCCATTAATGCGGAATAGGGCATTGAGCTTGCTTAACTTTTTGGTCAATGATTTGAACAACTTATTAGCAGGATGAGTCCTTACCATCTCTTGTTTCATAGACACGTGATCCTTCTCGAGATCGGTTAGTCGCATTCTCATTCTTGCAACTTCAAGCTTCAGCTCTCGGTTCTCTCTTCGAACCGATGCATAATTATCTCTCGGAGAGATGGCTCCACTTCCTGCACCACTCCCCGAACGTTGAGGAAATGGACCATTCATTGCACCAAAGAAGAATTGATTATGGCCTCCATTCATCGCATTTCGGAGCCTGATCTGCTCGAAGTATAACACCTGAACTGCCATCTGCACGGGTAACCTTTCATTTTGTGCAGCATGGCTGCAGGCTTCTTGAGATAATTTCTGACAGTCAATGGTCTTGCACAGCCGGTATCGTTCAGAATCCTTAATGTTTGGATGAACCTGTTCATAGAAACACCAGAACAAATCAGTATACAATTCTTTGAGAAGATCCAAAAGGAGGGGTTCGAGTGAATGAGGTAAAGTTACTTACTTTGAGGAAGATATCGACAGCTCTGTACAACCCATCACTTACTATTCGAGCATGATCTGGAAGTAGCTCTGCTAGTGCTATGAACTTTGATGACAACAAGTTTGAGTCCAATGCAACTTCTGTAAGATAATTGTCCAGTAACTTTGATACCTTGAGGATTGAGCTCTGCTTAGGAGATCCAGGGCTGTCGAAATCATAGACCATCTCATTTTCATCTCGCAAATGATTATCTTCATCATCATCATCCTCATCCAAATTCAGAAAGAAGGAGAAGATCCTCAAGATCGAATCCGTGTCGTACATCGTGCTGTGGCTGTTTCCATGTGAATTTGCTGGAATCAGGATGTCTTCAAGAATTGCCTGATCCAGTTGAAGCCCAATCCTCCTCTCCAAATCGGATCTGCAAGATGTTAATGCTGATGCTGCTATTGCAGCTTTCAACAAACTTGAGAGGAAAGCCATCGGAACTGAGCTCTTCCTTGATTGAGTTGGTAATAGGCTAACCATGGCTTCGACAACGACCCTTTGTTTCTTCTGCAACTCCACATCCTGGAGACTTCCTTTAACCAACTGAGGATCCCTCACAACAAGGCCTTGAAGAGAATTATGGGCATAATTTATCAAGATTTTGCTGATCAGATCCTGTTTCAGACCCTTCGATTTTACCGCAGATAGGGCTCGCTGGAAGAAATCAAGTTTCAACACTGCTAGTGATTTTCCCCACCAATCTGATGGAGTGTCTGGCTCCACATTTGAGATGGTTTTAGAAGGGAAGTTATGGTCAAGTTTCAACAATCCAGAAGTGAGCTGCTCTTTGCTAGCACTGCTTGCAATTCCATTGATAAGCCTGCTCACCAGGTTGATCTCTTCTGCTATGGGCAAGAGGGTTTCACAACGGTGAAGAACTGAGATTGAGTTCGATATGTTAGGGAGCACCGTCTCCCTTAGGTAAGCTTCAGTTCGAGCAAGCATGTTTTTCTCCGCAAAGTCTTCTGTCATTTCCAGGAAATGGGCTGTGCAACACAGCATCGCAACATTGGACAGACTAATTTCAACGTTTATACCATAGCAGAACTTAGCAGCAATCTCAAAGGCCTCTGCCCCTCCCGGGACAGCAGAGATATTTACACGCGAAATCTTCGCATCCTTAGCCTCCAACAACAGTTTCCGAATCCTTCCACTTCGAGAAACCAAAGGAAACTGCAAAAGAAGTCGGACCATATAACTAACATTCTTTTGATTATCAACTTAAAAATCCAAATCTAGTGGACATGCATGTCCCTCGAGCAATATGTTTCTCTACCTTGTGAAGAGCAAAGCTTGACCCTCCAACTTCAACCGTGAGATCGCTAGATACATCAGAAATTGGCCTGCAAGATGGTTAGAATATGATTGAAGTGGAACTTAAAAAAAGACAAAAAAAATCCAGAATAACACGGAAATAAACGATGCATACGTGTTTGTCACTGCCAATAATTTAGTCACCAAATTAGTACTTCTACTATAAACCTGCACTCCCATGTTAGATGCCATGAGCTTCAAATAGGTTCAAAGAACTCTACTTAAATTTCTATCCATATTATCACACACTAACTTGGAGACTATATACTAGATGCATAGGTTTATCTAATGTCAGTCAAAGTGACCACCTTAAATCCATGGACATGTTTGTTGGGTCTGAACCACAAGTAACTATAAGCCTACTAGGTTAGAACTAATCATGTCTACACCAAGTCGGCCTATTAAATGGTAAAGCACTCCCGAGTCCCAACAAGTAATTACTCCATAACAAGGATAAATCCATGAACATGTTTGATCCATCTTGATTTCCCGAATCGACAGAGGATGGCCCAGGCATAGGAAAATGACAACTCAATTATTCTACAATGAGTGGGACTCGGCAACAAGCACAGCAGGCATAAGATTAGATTCTGAAACTATTAAAGAAAAGTTTTAGAGATCGTTAGAAGTGCTTTTGTGACCAGGAAATGGATACACACAACTTGATAACTTACACAGATTATTGACACATTTAAGAAGGACCCATAAATGGGACAGTGTTTTGATTTATAAGATAGCTGTATTTGTCTCAACTCAAGGAGGAGTGTCCTACTGGCATTTTCCGTACAGGTATGAGGGGCCTATTTATAAGGTAAAAACATGAGAATTATTGGAGGGGAGGCAAAGACATTTATAGCAGTTTCATAAATCTGGTGGTGGTGAGCCTCATGCCTTTGTCGTTCTGGTGGAATGGTTCGCAACCAGGTCAAGATCACACCTTTGATCTGTCAACCTCTTGTTTACCCTTTTTAAAGGTTTGTTTGTGTATTGACTAAAAGATCACACCTTTTGCATTTCTTTCCCAACCATTGCTAAAGATGGTTGAAACCCATAATTTTTTCCCCCTCAAAATCTGTTTTTGAATGATCAAAATGCAAAATTTACATGCCAGAAATGGCAAGTAAAAATGCAAACTTTGCAAAGTGGGGAGACTCTAAATAGGACAAAAAGAAAATTTCAATTCTGAAACTTCTTATCTGGGTTCAACATTTGTGCATTCTGCATTATGATTGAGTATGAAAAAATTTATGAAATTAAAAAAAAAAATGCAAACTTTATTATTTATTAACTAAAGAGGAAGAAGAGTAAAAATTACCATTCAGTGGCATGCCTGATACTGGAACTTGGACGAAATGATCTCTTCCCTGATATACTTGGCTTCAATTCAGCAACAGTAACCACACCCATCTCCCAAGAAAATACAGAAACTGGAAATTAATCCCAAATTCTCAAAAAAGTTCCTTTCTTTCTTCAAGAACCTAACTGTTTTTAACAACCCATATCCCAAATACAGTACTTATTGCTCTGCATTTCCTAATTCATCTCTCTTTTAGCTGCTAAAAGAAGGAGGAGGAGGAGGAGGAGGAATTAAGCTGGACTGGAGTGGTGGGGTGGGGTGAAAGTTACAGGAACTCCATATGAGCCATTAAAGAATGGGTGATGTCTGAAACATACTTTAATTGAGTGTTTATGATGTGGGTTTTTAATCTAAAAGTCAAGAAGCAATTCTTGTAGGAGTGCTAAAGCTTGCACTTTTCGGTGAAAGGTAGTAGTGAGGAAATGGCCTTTTATTGACATTGTTTTTTGTTTGGAGAAATTTTGCAGGAATCGTGAAGGGTTGCAGTGCTTTTAGGGAGTGTAATCATGGCTAACCCACAAAAAAGATTAGCCTAATTTAATCACTACACTATGTTTATGTGTAATAAAGTCTCTCACTAAAGTGGAAACTAATAGGATGAGTTGGGTTTCATTAATTACATGTTATAATGAGAACCACAGTTCCTCACCTGAATCTGCTTTTCTTTCCTCTCTTTTTTTGTTTTTTTTATTTAAAATTAAACACTCATTTTAGTCCTCTAAAATTCTAGAATTAATTCTTGCGTTTATCTTTGGCTGGATTAATCCTTATTTTAATATAATTGGTTGAAATTGATCTGCATATTTAAATAATTGGTTGAAATAAAACCAATTGATTTAATTTAATTAATTTTTTTTTTCAAAAATTCAAAAAAAATGTTAGTCTTTATTAAAATCCTACATGGAAATGGAATTAATAACAAAGATTAAAAAAAAAACTTTTTTATTACTATTTTGATCATATTATCACGTAATATAGGATATTAGTAAATAAACAATTTTTTCTGAAATTTTTTTAAAAGAAAATAATTAAATTAAATTAATTGGACTTATTTTAGCCAATATATAAATATAAGGATTAATTTCGAACTAACAATTTCAAAATTAATCTAACAATTTTGATTTTTGTTGTTTTCTTTTAAAATTTTAGGATGGTCGGATGATGTGAGATGTGAACCCCACCAGGATTTTTTCCACATAAAATTAAAGGAATAAAATTAAACTATTTAGTTCTTAGTTCATGTGAAGAGTGACTACGTTTAATTTTACACGGGTGTCTTTTTAAAATAATAGTCTCAATTGTTGCGACCTTAGTACATGGTGTTTGTATATGTTTTAAACTTTAATCCCTGCTATTAAAATTTCCGTCTAAAACTCTAATGGAGCATTACAAATATTTTTTATTAAAATATTTAAAAAGTTATAACAAATGCAGAAAAATGGAGTTTGATTTTCTTATGATAATATTTTTTAATAATTAAAATATTATAAAAACAAGAGAAAGTAAGAAATTATAAAAAAGTAGAAAAAATTACAGAAAAAATAGAAGAAACTAAAAATATTGAATAAAGAATTCAAAAATTACATAAAAATATATAACAAATTGATTAGCTACTTAACTTTGTGGGCTAAACGAATTACTTTTTTGTAATTTTTAAAATTTTTTTTTTTTTTGTCGGACCGGTTTAACTGTCCAACTCTAGTATAGACTGTAGAACACCAGACTCAACCAATTTGAAGTTCTAAATCTAATCACCGATTAATCGGTCGAGTTGGTCAGTCTACTCTAGTCTGGTTTTAATAAGTGATTCTTTCTGGCAATACAATATGCAAAGTTGCAGGTATCATTCTGTTTCTTGCCAAACATTCTACTTTTCTTGATCCAAGGGTGGAACAGAACGTGGAAGCATACGGATTGGCATGTCACTTTATTAATTAATGACACGTAGCAGCATTAAGCAGCTTAATTATCTTAATTAAAATGTTAATTATATACTGTTGGTATTGATCATAAGATCACTGTTGCCTTAATGATGGCTTAGATTGCACGATCAGACGGTAATCATAACCCCATCACTAATCCAGTGCCAAACCTCAGCTGATCATTTACTTTTCGAATAAACTTTTTTTTTTTAAAAAAAAAAATTATGAATTTATAAATAGTTCTATCCTCCTATTGGAGCACACATGGCGGACTAATTTATAAATACTTGTATATAAGAGACTAATCTTACTCATATCGATAGGTCTCGAAGATGAAAGATGATTCTTTTACAGTGAATAAATATCTCTTTCCACTTCCAAATCAAATTTGTTCTTTTTTAAGTCTTTATTTGTATTATTTGCCTTCATTTAAAAGAGTTTTTTATAAAATAAATAAATAAATAACATCTTATAATTGTTGCTTGTTACTCCTTCCGTCCGCGATTAAACGTCCACTTTCTACGGAATTTTACTGTATATTTTACTTGACTTTTTAGTGTTTATTTTACTGAATTTTACTGTAATAAAGTGGACATTTAATCGCGAACAGATGGAGTATATGTTACCTAGCTCTGACCCAAATGGCTCGTTGTTTCCATAACAATTTGGAGTATAACAGTAGTATATTATTATTATTATTATTATTATTATTATTATTATTATTCCCTAAATTTTGGGGCTAATCTGTCTAAATTGGAGGATGCTGATGGTGATGGTGATGCAAGAGCTGACAGACAGACAGGCAGGAGAAAGCTTGGCGAATTTCCAGGCGGTGGTATATTTTGACAAGACATTTATTTTGTTCCTTACATCAGCAATTCAGCATTGCTTAACATTCTACTTCATTCATTTTCTCCTTCAGAAAAAGATCTTCTAAAGAAGAGAAAAAGAAACTACAAATTTGTCTGCAGAATGTGCCACAATGTTACTCCCTCCGTTTAAATTAAACGTCGTTTTAGAATTATAAAAAAACGTAAGACAATAATTTTTAATCTTATTTTATTTTACGTTGTTTCATTTTTACCTTTAATTTCCACTCTAATTATCATACCATTATCAAATTGGGTTGATTAAAAAAAAATATTATCATTTGTACAAAATATATACCAAGTACTTCAAATAGTAAAAAAAATTATCATTTACGTAAGATATATGCATAAAAAAAATTATCATTCGAAAAATAATAAAATAATAAATACCGTAAATAGTAAAAAAAAATCATAAGCTCAGTGTATTCCGACTCCTCGTCTTGTACTCTTACGTTGTCTATTTTATTTTTATTTATTTTTTCCAGAACACATAATGAGGCGGCGGTTTGAAGAAATTAATCATGGGACCTGCCACAAGAAAAAGTTGCCATATTCTATTGTGTGCAACACTTGAGTAGCTACTTGCTATGCCAATTCATCCTACCCTTATTTTTTTTTTTATCATCATATATAAAAAAAACATAGAAAAAAGAATCCGAACACGAAATTTTATTATTAATAATCTTATTTCATTCATTAATAAGCTTGTAACTCAACAGTATTTCTTAGAAAGTATCTGATAATATCAAATAATACCTTAAGGGTATTACAGGTATTTCATCCCAAGAACAAGGTATTCATCTGGGGTATCCCGCCAGATTAGGTAGTCGCAGTCTGATCAAACAGTTCCCACAGCAGGACCCACAAATCATTCATATACGAAGCAGATATTCTATAATTACCCACACCCCAGATCTATTATTATCAGTATCTATAAAATTTTGGGTGCTCTCAAACTCGCCCTTACAGATATATATATATATATATGGTGTCCATACTCTCATCGAGTGTGCTGTGTCGAAGTTTTAGGTAATTGTAAGTTATTCTTTACCTTTTCTTTTTTGAAATGGAAGTTATTCTTATCTTTGAAAACTAGTAAAAAATTATATAATTTACTTCCATTTTAACCTTTATAGTTTTAAAGTTGGTAAGAAATAAACAAAAGAAAAATTGCCAAGAAATCTTCTTGCCCTCCCCTCCCTCCTCTCTACTTTATTTTTCTTCCTTTTTCATTCTTTTTTTTCAAAGTATAAAAAAATAGTGTTATATTTTGAATTTAATATTAAATGGTGATGTGGGTGGGGTTAATCAACGCGATACTAACAATTAGTCTCATAACCTACGTTATAAAAACCGTATACACTAATTAATTGAACTATAATTTTACTTTTTAATTATTTTTCCTAGTTTTTTTTTAGTTTATACGCATAATTTTGTGTTTAAATTTGTGGTTGGGTTTAATCCTCTGGCGGTCTAGTAGTTGTTGGTTCCCCAATCCTCATAGATTTTCCTTTTCTCTCTCTTTTTCTTCTCTTTTGTCCTCCAATTGCTATGCCATTAAATTTGGAGCAGCAAAAGTGCAAGTAAGGCCAAAAGAGCATCTAAAGTCTAAACATGAGATGGAAAAGGAGACTTTGAATCATGAACACAGATGAGCTAGCAAAATCTGTGGCTACAATTATGGTCTACAGCCGACATGAGAGTCCACCATTTTTTAATTCCTAAAATAAAAATATACTACATGTACATAGAATATGCGTAAACTATTATTCGAGAAATAAAATTTTATTGATCTCTTTTAATAAAATGATATTATTTGTTATGAGTCAAATCTGTACGATTTTTAAAAAATACTTAATTTTATTAGGAGGTTAACTTTTTTTATATCTGCTTCTTTATTTCTCCATCTCCATTAGCAAAGAACCCATATATATTTAATTTACCATGTAGAGTTTGTACTTTAAACAAGATGTAATGTTGGTTCCCCTTCCTAGTTTCTAGCAACTAGTGAGTAATGACCCCTCCTTTAACGGGATAAGAATCCATATATATTTAATTACCCATAGAGTTTGTACTGAAAACACCAAACAAATTTCGTTCTTGTTGAGATGAGTGAGTGAGCTTGTATTTCCCTTCAAATGGAGTGACTGCTTCCTAAATTTTTGCCCAGTTAGATAAGGGTGGCAATTTCGATTCGGTTCCGTTATTGTTCCATTTGTCCAGTTTTCACTAGGAATCGAGATTCAATTTTTGATTCTTTTATTAAACGGGTGGGGATTGTTCCGTCTAGCTTAAAAATATGACAGTCTCGATCTGGTGGGTAAACGAGACTGTTTCGTTTACCCCTCTGAGGCAGTGTTTTAAAAACCGGACCGACCCGACGGTCGGACCGGTAAATCGGTGACCCAAGGAGAATTTTGGATTGGTTCAGTTTTTAGACCGGACTTATAATCGAACCGGAAAAAATCGGTCGATCCGGCTGATTTTTACAAAACCGGTGACCCGGTCGACCCGCTATCCACCCTGCTGGTTTGATGCTACACGCCAAAACGACACCGTTTTAGTTTTTTTTTTTTTTTGAAGAATATAGAAAATTTGATGGGCCGGCCCATCAGAGGCCCGGTTCAATTATCTAAGATTAAACGGTTCGCTATGTGAACGTTTCACACTGTATCAACGGGTCAATCCGGTTGAACCCGTTCGAACCCCAGTTGAACCCGGTCAAATCTAGTTCAACGGGTCAGTTCAGGTCAGTTTTTAAAACACTGCTATAAAGTCTCCTATTAAACAATTTGGTATTTCAATACTGTGCTTTCCATTTATTTGTGTTTCCTTTTTCCTTTTTTTTCTATTATAGTATTTTATTTATATAATTATTTATAAGAAAGTTGCACCTTAATATTTTGTAATCATGTTGGTTTTACTAAATTAGAAATTCATTAAGATATATACTTTATTTATTCTTAAATTGTAATAGACTATTTTTAAGAAAATATATAATTTTTTTTTTCATTAGTTAGGATATATGGGGAAATATATAGATATGAATGATTTTTCGAATAGTACTAAATTAACTGTGAACTTTCAAATATATGGTCTTTTTTCCTTTAAAAAATAGTCTTTTGAGAATTAATTTTTTTTTAAAAAAAAACTATAGAAGATAATGATTTCACCGTACCATTCATGTTTTTTTCTTCTAAACTCACAATATTTTATAAATAATTATATGAATAATAATAATAAATAATAAATACTTGTTAACCGGACGGGTGATCGACTGGTTAAAATTATAGGACATGCTGACATTGATTCCTTCTTGAGCAATGTGTAGCGAGCTATGGTTCCTGTGAAGATTCAGATCTTTGCAAAATAGAGTTGCGCGCCACGCGAGATGTTTTACTATGTAGGAGATTGTGCGATGTGGACTGTGGAGAGAGGCAGGTGCGCGCCTTATGCGGTTTGGAAACAGAGTCAGTTTCACCTCTGTTTCTAACCTGCTCTTTATAACTGGTCCGGTTTGGAACCAATTATGGCGATGGTGGGGAGTACAACAGCTATTGCTGCCATCGTCTTTGCATGATGTCTTCAAGGGTTGGAACGATCGAAGGCTGGTTTGGGCATCTGTTTTTTATGCGGTCCTGTGAGGCAATATGGTTGGAAAGGGACATGGTTACATTCCAACAAGAGGGGTTCAATTTGGAGCGCATTTGTCCACCATATTTAGCTTCGTTCTTTTCTTGGATGAAGGCCAACTTCCCTAAAATTCCATACTCCTTCCCAGATGTTGTCCGAGAGGCCGAGCGGTCGTGGTTGTATGTTTCCCTAGTGGAGTGACAGCTCCCTAAAATGTACCTGTTTTGCCACCCCTAATCGATTCTTAGTCAAATAGGGATGGCCTTGTGATCTCCTAGTGTTTGCGTTTTCAAGGTCGATACTAGGTCATTTCACACATTGTGTGGCAACCATAATACCCCAGTTTATCAACAACAACAAAAGTCATGAGTTCCTACTAGAACTCGTAAGCAACAGAGTAGGAGCGTGCAACTCCATAACTCCATTTCCTATCGTGCCCTTAGTTGATAGCTTCTGAATTCTGATCAGATGAAAAAAGAGCAAGTCATCCTTCCAAATACATTTTGAATGTAAACAATCTCGACTATTTGGCAAGTCATGAAAAAAAAAAACCCAGAACGCATCAAAGTAGTTGAACACATCAACAATGCCATGACAGTATGCATGGTTACCAGAGATCATTGCCAAAAAGTTACCCACATTCGACGTAAATGCTTCACAATTACCTGGAATTCTACAGCAATCTTGACCACAAAACAAAACCAAAAAAAAACTAATCTCAAGAACATTGATACTCACATAACTCAAATTGATGAAAAGTAACTCATATACTATCTGCAGATGGCATCATCATCTTCCCGCCAAGTATAAAGACCAGACCTTCACAGATGACGTCTCGGTGTCAAAATATCCCGTGATGAGATGCCCCCAAAAGCAAACACCTATCTAGCAGTTGATAATGATATCTAAATCTGGAAGTCTGCTGCTGGATATTGAGGGTTCAAGAGATGAATACGAGGATGAGTACATCGTGGGTAGGCAACATGACACTTCCATTCCATTGCCAAAATAATCAGTAACACAAGCTTTGAGAACCACCTAGGTCTAAGATAAAGTAGTAAATTCGCCTGACCGTAATTTTCTTTCAGCTGAAATTATTTGGAACCTAGGCAAAATTCGTGTAAAGGTTGCTATTGAAGCTTATTTGAGGTAGTGTTGATGACCATGAAAAGAAGACGTGAGAGCGTGGAGATGAACAGTCCTAGTCTGAGCTTAACCTGACTGGTTGATGAATCTTTTACCTCGAGGAATTGCACAAACTATGATCTACTAACCCTAAAAACCAAAAAAATAAAAAGAACTACGAAGGCTGATAAAATGATATCCACAAGATGGTGAAGACTGGCTTTTGGAACTTGTATCAACTTGATCGTCGAACCTCACCACCTTGTCTTGTGCTTCTGCCACTAGTTAAAGGAACAGAACTCTGACCTGAAAGTTGTAACTCAGAAAGTTGAACGGACCCCGGTTGAGAGAAAATCAATCCACCTGAACTGCTCGATGTGTTTGCAAGAGGAGGAATTATGGTGAGATAAGGTTCCATTTTGGTTCCTGGAAAAAGTTCAGGTTGCACTTCTGGAGATGGGGGTGAAGGAGCTAGAGTAGCCAGCAGAGAGCCAACTTGATAAGGAGCAACAGGCATATCAATGAGAGATGATGCTGATGGACTGTAGCGCAATGCTCCTATTGGATGATCAAATTTGCACGTGGACCCAAACTTGCAGTGCCCATTTTGCAGGTAGAAGGTGCAGGGCTGTACTCCCTGTTTCAAAATGGAAGCCTCATTTTAGACAACTTCTGAGAGCAAGTATATCTCAGCACCAACCTCTGAAGAAGCTAGTACTGCACCAAACTGCTCCAGGTGGTAATATATACTAGATCTTTCAAAATAGAGTCATATACTAACAGTACAATAGATGATGCACATAAGGAAGCAAAGGCACAAGGTGCAATGAGAGTCATGTATCCACGAAAAAGGAAAACAGAATTGTAAGACATACTACTTCCTATGCTTGAATGTTCTAGCAAGTCATGTACAAGATGACAGCAAAAGAAACAGTATTGCAAACCCTCAGAAACTCTTGCATGCATAGACAGATGCAAACTGTATATCTCCACATGAGTCCCATGAGACACATTTTCTTTGTTAAGAAAGAATGAGGAAAAGCATGAACTAACAAAATAAGCACATAACAAACGATGAATGCTATAATACACCAACTTAGCATGATCCTAATCATAACATATTCCTCTTATCCTGAGTGACAATAGAAAGTGATTACCTATTAGTTATGAAGTGGAATAGATCCCCTTAAATTTTAATGGAACACATCAGTGAAACTGTGACTACTTAGCATGATCCTAAGCAAAATAGCATACTCCTATCTTGTCCTAAAAATTTGACAAATATTGGAAGTATTTCACTTATCAACTGTTGCATAGGAGTGAATTTTATATCCATTAACTATATAGGGACACAGACTGAAAAGAAAGAGTCCCATTGACATACCGGACGTAGAGGAAGACCAAGTGGACTGAGGAGACAATTTGTTCTTGGTAAAACACGATCTCGAGGGTGATGATACCTACACGATGATCCAAATTTACAGTCCCCAGTTCTTAAATAGTACTGGCATTCAGGTTCTCCAGGTCTTTCTGGAAACGTTTGGTCCTTCTGGCTATTGATTGAAGGGCCAGCAGGAGAGGGTAGAGAAGGATAAGATCCTGCGAGTGCAGGTGTTGAAGAAGAAAACTGTGTTACTCCATAAAGGGAAGTTGCTCTAACTGCAGGTCGAGCACCAGGAGATAGCACAGGGCTTACAGGTGCCTGACCATTTAAGCCAATAAGGAAGTAAGCAAAACATACAATTACAAACATCTAAAGGAAGATAAGATGGCATCATTACCGAGTAAGGACTCCAACCCGGAATGGGCACCACTCCAGGGGGAAACAGCACAGGACCAAATGTCCCTTGCACATATGAACCAGGTAACAGTGGAGGCCTCACCCTCAAACTAGCGGATGCACCCCCATATTGGTCAGGTATGGGAACTGAAGGAGACTGCACCGGCTGATAAAACTGGGGTGCAGACACTGGCATTGAGGTACCAGCTGGTTGAGGATGATGGAATTTACAAGTTATACCAAATTTGCACTGACCCGTTTTCAAATAGTAGAAGCATTCTTTCTCCCCCTGTTAAATTATATAAACTATCTCAGCAGTTTGTACAGAATGCAAATATACCAACTATTTGTTGGCTTATGCAGGGAGTATGCAAAGATCAAATAACAGGAGATGGCAAAACAACAATAAGAGAATCAAACCGGTCGTAATGGGTATCCGTCCGTATTTAGTGGAACATGACTCATGGATCCACCTCCATGTTTTGGATGGTGAAATTTGCAAGATGCTCCAAATTTACAGGTTCCAGTCTTCAAATAAAACTGCACAACACCCGAAATAGAATTAAGACATGCACAACTCTTCCTCCTGAAAGCCTAACATTCAAAACAGACACTAATACGAATCTCAGTATCAAAACTCACAGCCATCCAACATATTACCTGACACGGTGGTTCTCCAGGTCTCTCCGGGTACTCCCCTGTTGCTCTTACAGCAGCCTCAACCTAAAGTAAGCATCCAAAACCATTTTACCAAGTAACATGGCAAGTACAAAAACAATATACTCATAAGCCAATGCCTAGTTTTCATTAACTAAAAACCCACATGGGAAGGATAAAAAAGGAAACAACGTGTAAGATCCTAGCAATGCAGTTAAAGTTGACATTTACCGCGGCACGGTTGCGAGGATGGTTATAACGGCACCTGCCACCATATCCACAGAAACCGGTTCGCATATAGTACACACAATCGGGTACGCCGGGCCGCTCCGGGTACGATTCACTGCCGTCAATACCCAAACGCCACATTGATTCTACAGACACAAACAACGGCAAGAAAAAAACCCAGTTCACACTCTACATTCCCAAAACCCTAGAAGTTTAAGAAAGCAGGAACAACAAAAAAGAAAAGAAAACGAACGAAACGCGAGTGAAATTAAAGCAAAACTCAAATGAGAAAGCACCTTCTAACCCGGTTTCACCACCGCTCCATTCGGACTGCTGACCCGACCCATTCCTCCCTTGGTTCCGACCGTACAACTCCATTTGTTTTCTTCTTTGCCGAGAATCTGTACACTGTACTTACAAGGAGAAAACTAGACAAACTCTTCAACTACAGAGAGAGAGAGACAGACACACTGTAACTACAAATGTTCTAGAAAGATCGGTCCTGTTAAGAAAACTTAAAAATAATAGTAATAATTAATATAGAAAAAGAGAAGAAAGGAGGAGAAGAAGAGAGACTCTTGAGATGCTTCAACAGTGATGGAGCTTCTAACTCTCTCTCTCTCAAGAGTGTACGGTCTGTCTTTTGGCCCTTCTTTATAATTTTAGATATTTTTATTTATTAATTATTAATAATAATTCTAAGGCGTCTCGTTTATTTATTTATTTTTTTGTTCGTGTACCCGCCAAATAAAAGCAGGCTACTGGAGTACGGTAATTTAATTTTCGCGGAAAAAAATAATATTTTAATCCTTTCTATATGTGTTTATTTAAATTTTATTCTCATACCTACCGTAGTCGAGTGATAAGAGATTTGTCGATTTTTACCCAAATTTTAAATTTATAACTCTCAAAAATGAAGAAAATTATATCATGAAGGTCTAAATATGCTCGAATGGGACTACTCTTTTTTTCCATAAGCAATGAGACTGGCTAAAGGAGACTGAATATGTTTTTAATAGTATCTTTTTGTGTGAAGCATGTAACCGACACTGATGATAGTATGTGAGAATTACGGGTTTGTCCCTTGTGGTTCTTTTGGTTGGTGGGACGAATAAGGACGGGTCGAGTGAGATGTTGATGGGACAAAGTTGTCATTTCACGAAGTGGTGGGATATTATTAATGATTCGGGTTTTGGGTTTTTTCGACTTTTGGGGTGCTCATTAAAGAGCCGAAGGGGTTAGACCAAAGAGTCAAAGACCTACCACTACTACTACTGTATAGGGTTTCTTGTTATGGAAGCTGGGTGATGCAGAAGTATGCAAGTGGTGTGTGTGTGTGTTGCTTGTTTCAGTTTGCATTGGTGTTTTAATGGTTTGGTCAGTGCTTAACTGATTCGTCTAAATGGTTCTTCTAATATTTTAGTAGGCAAACCGCTCTTACTATTTACGAAAATAAGAGAAATTTTTAATTTTCTTGCGTGTCTTCTTTATTCTTTTAAGAAAGTGATTTTATTTGAATATCGTCGAGTTTTAAAAAAAATTACTTTTGAATGTGCTTTGTCTCACTCTCATACACTCGAATATAATTGAGGTATGTTAAGAGCGAATAATTTTTTCACCACCTAACAACCATAGTGATTAAAGGAAACCTATATTGTTTATTTTACATTTCTCATATTATAGTTGTTGGATAGTATGTAAATAATCGATCTTATATAGCATAAAATCTTATGATTAAATTCATCATAAACTCCCTAGATATACAAA
>NBIL01138789.1:0-17117 GCA_002752925.1 Viola pubescens var. scabriuscula
TCATCCCTAAGCTCTTCCAACTCTTGAATTTGTAGACGGCGATGCTGCCCGGCTTCCCCAATATCCATGTTGACCTTGGGTATTGCCGAAAAAGCTTTGTGCTCAATCTCTACTAGAAGATGGCAAGGTTTGCCATAAATGAGGCGATACGGTGTCATGCCAATCGGGGTCTTAAAAGTAGTACGGTAGGCCCAAAGAGCGTCGTTCAGCTTAAGGCTCCAATCTTTCCTTGACTAACTGACCGTCTTTTCTAGAATAGCTTTAATCTTCCGATTGGACACTTCGGCTTGTCCGTTTGTTTGGGGGTGATATGTTGTTAACACTTTATGGGTAACCCCATATTTGTTGAGCAAGGACAAGACAATGCGGTTGCAGAAATGTGATCCACGGTCGCTGATGAGGGCCATAGGTGCGCCAAATCGGTTGAAGATGTTGGTGCGCAAGAAGTCTACCACTGTTTTTGAATCATCAGTTTTAGTGGCTTTGGCCTCGATCTATTTTGACACGTAGTCGACAGCAAGAAGGATATAGGTATACCCGAATGAGCTTGGGAAAGGGACCATGAAATCGATGCCCCAAATATCAAAAATTTCATAGGCGAGGATACTCGTCAAGGGCATCTGATTCTTGGCCTTTATATTACCGGTTGCTTGACATCGAGGGCAAGACGCGCAAAAGAGAAAACTGTCCTTGAAGATGGATGGCCAGAAAATGCCTGCCTCTAAAACTTTAAGGGTTGTCTTTTTCGCTGCGAAATGACCTCCTTCGGTGGCCGAGTGTCAGAACTTGAGGATCGAGGGCACTTCATCCATAGTAACGCAACGACGGGTGATCTGGTCCGAGCAATGCTTCCACAAATATGGATTGTCCAAGATATAGTACTTGGACTGCTTCATAATTTTATTGCGCTCATAACTCGAGGCCTCGACGGGGTAAGAACCAATAACGCAGAAATTTGCAATATCCGAGAACCATGGAAATTAGACAGCATGGACGAGGCATAGATGCTCATCTGGGAAGTTTTCTCTAATTGTCACCAATGAATCATTTTCTTGGTTGGAGAGTCTGCTCAAGTGATCCGCGACAAGATTCTCCGATCCCTTCTTGTCTTTAATCAAGAGGTCGAACTCTTAGAGTAGTAGGATCCATCGGATAAAACCGGGCTTGGCGTCTTCCTTCTTCAATAGACACTTGAGGGTTGCATGGTCGGAATAGACTATGACGTGAGTGCCCAAAATGTACTATCAGAATTTGTCAAGGGCATAGACAATCGCCAATAGTTCTTTCTCCGTGGTGGTATAGTTTTGCTGGGCTGGATCCAATAACTTTGAAGCATAGTAAATGGCATAAGTCTCCCTGTCTTTTTTCTGGCCCAAGACGGCTCCCAAGGCTTGATTGCTTGCATCGCAACGGATTCAGCAGCAATCGGAGCCCATACTGAAAAAGACGGGTATACAGCACACGGGTGTTATCGGTGTAAAGAGTGTTTAACCTAACCTCAGGACCCGCAATACCGACCGTATATTTGCTGGCAAATCTTCCCCAAAAGTGGAGATTTCTTTGTACAACTCATGGGGGTCGGTTATCACCGACGAGATGGTTCCTATCTTTGCCTCAACCTGACTTATTGGCCTTTCGATGGGAACAATGGAGCACGACAGATAATGTAGGAGAAATAAGGAAGGTTAAAATCAGAATTTAATCGGAGGATATCGAGAAAGAAGGAAAAAATTGATGTGAATTTTCGCAACGCTCTGCAAATTTTGAAAAAAAAATGAAGAAGATGATAAGAGGAAAAAGGAAGAAGAACGTTAAAAACCTTAGAAGTTTGCCCGAGGAACTGTTCACATTTCCTATTGGCAGACGACAGGTGGCATGGAGCCCAATGACGAGATGACACGTGGACACGGTGGTTTACTTACCCACACATGCCTAAGGATCTCTTCATATTCTACGCATGTCAGTTGGCACGGGAACTCAAGCGGCGTGTCTTCTCAAATAAAACTGCCAAGATACTTTTTGGCCAGTAAGGAGGCGCCACGAAGACACACACGCACCATCCAGCATTAATGATGAGAATTTATGATCATCACCCCTGCTCAACATTAATGACGGGAATATTGCATTAAATGAGTTGTCCTTCACCACTGAGAACAGGCCAAGACTATGCAAGAAAAGCCCACGCAGACCCATAAATGCAGAAACAGCCCTTGGTAAACACTGAGGCTTATTTTCGATTGGGCTTGATAATACATAATAGTACCTTAGGAGTACTATCGACCATTCACCAGGATCCAAGGGATTCGGTGATGCCTCCCCAACGGACGGGTAGTCAAACGGTCATGATCTAGTAGACTTGGTCAAACGGCATAACACTAGGTAAGTATGCAGTATCCCTTTTGTCCTTTATGGATCTATCGGTAATGGTAAAGCAAACGGCAACAGCAACAGTACCTCCTAAGGTACGTGTCCCGTTAGCCACTTCTCATCCTAACGGCTTGAGACAGCTGAATTTGGAGGGCGATGTCTATAAATACCCCCTTCCACTTCCTCACAAAACAGGTTCACTTGCATGCACACCTACCACTACATTGCCTAAGCTAAACTTTACTACCAATAGACCCCATTACTCTCACATCCCACTACTGACTTGACCGTTGGAGTGTCTGCGCCGAAGACCTCCTTCGGCGTATTGCAGGTACACGAAGCAAGACCAGATCATCTCCACAGCCAGGCTATTTACACAAAAGTCCCTACCCTAGATCGAGGACTATTAGTACTCAAAGAAAAAGAAAGTGATACTGAAATATAGCCAATGGTAGTTCAACATGTGTGAAAGAAAATCCAGTTTTCACTTACTTTGGAAAAGTATGTTACCCCTCCAAGTCAAGCAAGCTCTGAACTCTAATCAGTTTACCTTGAACTTTTATTATAGTTATACTTATTATACCCACATTCCGAAAGTCACTTGATTTTCGGAGTCATCCAAAATTTATATAATTTTTTAATAGGCCTCTTCAAGTCAAGTTACCTTTAGGAAAAACACACAAACGATAAAAATCCAAAATTTATTTATTAGCTTCAGACTTCAAAGAGAGCTCCTCTTACGTTAACTAGTGACAATAATAATAATAGTAATAATAGTAGAAAGTTAAAGAATGTTTGTGGTTTAAATTTTAAGAAATATGATTTGTTATCTTACTGATAAATAAACTAGAGATTAACTATGCCTATTTTCTGTAACGATTCATGCTAATTTTCATTTTTCAGGAACATCAACTAGGTTAAAGTCAACTCTAAATTAAATACGCCAATGTTTTCTCCTATAGGACATACCCAAAAAAATATTAATGGACTAATCGAAAAACACACTTTAATTGAATTCTTATTGGTTTCGGAATTCAGCTTGATGTGCATGGAATGGAAGGCAAGCAGGCGCTGCATTGCAGAAGGGGTTCTCTGTAAGTCTTCGGCTTTTTCTGACTTGGAAGTCTCTAGCCCTTAGCTAGAAAGCACACTGTGCATTTACTTTCAAGAAATAGTTGTAATCGATCCTTATTAGCCTAAAAACAACAACTTAAATTTATTTGTTTTTCTTCCTCAAGGTGTTTTCATGAAATGTGAAAGAATGTTATCTATAAATAAATAATTTTTTGAAAACAAGAAATTCATTTTATTTTCAGAATTTTTTTAGATAATACTTTTCATTTCACTAATACTTTCCAAAAAACATTCGTGCAATTCCTACGATTGCACATAATTTACAAAATAAGTCACTTATAAATCTCATAATTTTTTGTTTCAGCTATCAAGTCCGATTGAATGATACTCTTACAAAAAAGAATTGGTATTTGGTGACCTAATGATCTTTTACATTTGCAAGAAGCATTAAGACAGTAGTTCATAGTTATTCAAAGAGGTGCCAAGATCCTATACAAGTGCATTCTCACTTTAAACCAAGAAACTACATGGCTGGAAAAACTGAACCTTACAAGTCTTGTCGTGAGAGAGATTGATTCAACTCTTAGTCAAAAACATTACTATACTAAACCATCAATTCTCATTTATCTGTCCACAATCTTCAATCACCACAGCTTGCTTAGTCGTTCCACGTTCAGATCCCACATTCTCCATTTCCTTGACAACATTATAACCATCTACAACCTTACCGAACACGACATGCTTATCATCAAGCCATGAGGTCCTCTCAGTGCATATGAAGAACTGCGAACCATTACTGTTGGGTCCAGAGTTTGCCATAGACAGAATTCCAGGACCTGTATGCTTCAGCTTAAAGTTCTCATCAGGAAACTTCTCACCATATATCGATTCTCCTCCCGTCCCATTCCCACAGGTGAAATCTCCACCCTGACACATAAAGCTTGGGATGATCCGATGGAAAGTGGAACCCTTGTAGTGTAGGGGCTTCCCAACTCTTCCAATCCCTTTCTCCCCGGTGCAGAGAGCACGGAAATTCTCAGCAGTTTTTGGAGTAGCATCAGCAAACAGTTCCATCACTATCCTTCCCGCTTTCATCTTACCAATAAGAATGTCAAAGAAAACTTTAGGGTTCGACATCTCAATCACCCAATGCAGATCCTGCAAATCAATAACTACTTAGCATTTGCCCAACTATTTTCATTATCAATATAATAAATACTAGGTCCTCTTTTCTACCTATGATCCCCACATTGCACAAACAAAAATAGGAAACTACATATTTATTGATCAATTCACAACCAAAGACTGCATGAACACACTGATAAAAATTACAGAAATGTGACAAATGCAGAAAAAATAAATAAATCATGTAGCAACTTGTTCGAGGCCGTATTCAGAACAAATAATCTGATAGGCACGGAGAATTGCAATTACTATAGCCAACCTTCAATGCAAGATTCGCCATTTACGACGCGCTTGCTCTGCAAATTGGCTTTTCATGATTCGCAAATAAGAACTATTACATCTGTATTGAATTCTGAAAAAAATGATTAAATGAGAGAAAGAAATGTACATCCTACAGAGACCCTCATGCAAGGAAGTGAGACCTAGGATGAGGACTAGGTTCTTTGTTAAGGATGACAATAGATATTGCACAGATATTGAGCTCACAGATTGTTTTTTTTTCCATAAAATCACCTGCAAGCCTTCGATATGTGCTTTTCTTATATGCTTAAATTGAATTTAAATACACAAATAGAGATTGAAAACACATCAATATGTAAGCAAAACAGAGCAAATTAAAGAATAAGCAAGAAAAGTTTAAGTGTAATTTCTAACCTTTGTATGATACTGGTGATGGAGTTGAATGGAGACGATCGGTAAAGAGAGGGTTTGGTGTGAGCTTATTTATACAGGAGAGGCTGAGGAGAGGATGGAGTCTAGGGTTTTAGTGGGGTTTTTGTTTCTGCCTGATGTACCCCTGTTCTTTTATCATATTCTCTCATTTGCCCCTTTTAAATTCTTCTTGGTAAATAAAAATACTCGACTCTTCAAATAATTGGGCTTCAGAGGCCCAAGTATGAAAGTTATTATGGACTTGGACAAGACGCTCCATAGATATTTTAATATTTATGATTTTACTATCAATATCACAGGGTTACTGTAAGGTGTCGTTACGGTATTGTATAATAATAAGATTTGGATATATTACATAATGATTATCTATATACACCTGCAGACTCTAATAAACGATGTTTTAAAAGAATAATAATTCATAGGATAATAATTTTTAATTTTATTTTATTCCACGTTGTTTCATTCTTATTCTTAATTTCTACTCAAATTACCACACCATCATCAAATTGAGTTGATGCATAAAAAAAAATTATCATTTGCACAAAATATATGCTTCGGAAAAAATAAAATGACAAATATTATAAATAGTAAAAATCAATAGTAAAATGACAATTATTGGAATCCAGAGGGAGTATCTTTTTAGGAAATTACACAATGTGATACCAACATATTCATATAAATTTCTAAAATATATAAATATCATGCAGATTCAGATAATTAGCCACATTTAATCATGAATCTAATATTGTTCGTTGAGAGCAATAATCTTAATCATGAATGACTCGCCGAGTCGCCAGTATTAATCAGTTGCAGTATACTTACCTGTATGGAGTCAATGGGCGGGACTGCTCATGGTCTAGGCTAGGGACCTCCATGGCACATGCCGGAGGGGTGCTGGCCTAGGTCTGCCCAAGTTGGTAGAGCCTACTGTCATGATTTGTGGCATTGTACACCAAAATTTACCAATTCTGTATGATTTTATTTTAACCTCTGATGGAGCAACCTAGTATGAACAAGATAAAGTACCACTCGAGCTTAAAGGAGAAATTCCAGTTGGATTTTACTCAACAGGCCAATGGAAGAAAAAGATCCAAAAAAACCAAGTTCTTGCTTTAGGAAAAATATTACTAGTATTTAGAGTAATTCAATGTTACACTGAAACAACTAGGATCTCCGTAACTCCGTTAAACAATTCCATTTTCTTTTCAGGGCATTAGCAGAGTATGTTACAGGAATGGATACCTTAACCAAGCCACTGTGAAGCTCGACGATCCCCAGTGCCCCCAACAGCACGCCGAATGCTGATTTTCTCATTAGCATATTTCTCTTGGAGCCATTCAAAACCATTCACATCAAGTTTCCCATTTACTGATTTCCCTTGCTTCCTCCGGGCTTGCTGTTCCCGTATGGATGCCCAAAGTCTCCCAATAGCGTCTCGTTGTCGTGATGTGAACCTTGCAACATTATCAAATGCGTGCTTCACCAAAATGTCGATCACTGTTTGGCACCTAAGAAGAGAAAACCCCCATTTAAAATTCTAGGACAAAAGTATAAGACAGAACAAATCCATTAAGAGTTTAACGAAATACCGTAAAGGCAAATTGTTACCATGGAAGTTTATAACGCCTTGCAGCAATCTCCAAGCAAGTGATCAAGGCTTTTCTCTGGGACTTCAGATATCTCTTAGTCTCTTCCTGCTCTTCCTTCTTCAACTTGGATACTGCATCCTTCTTTCCTTTTGCCTTTTCATCCTTCCTTCCCGAACTTGGAATCAGTGCATCAAGTCCAAATGGGTCAGACTCCTCCTTATGCTCTTCCTCTTGAATGCCTGGAGCTACCCCCTCCTTTTTACCATCTCCATCAGGTGTTCCTGCTGTCTCATCTAGCAGGGATGTGGCTTCCTCTAAGTCTTCGTCCTCGGTTGCAGCTGGAAGAATAGCTATGGCCTCTTTTACTCGTGTTGCAGTTTTGGAGAACTGTACAAGGATATAACACAAATATGAGAGATGACACTCAGATGAAAAATAAATATTTTGAATCTATCATGTTTGTTTCATAAGAGGCAATAGAAGAAAAAAAGAGAAAAGGAAAAGTTAGCATGCTCACTACTCATCTTCTCATTAACTCCAGTTATCTCACTCAAAACACCTGCTCATCTGCAGTTGAACACTAAAACTCATCTCCAAAAATTCCTAAAGCTGATGAAAAATATTTAAGAAAATGAAACTAAACTTGCCATGAAGCCAATCAAATTGCAAGACAACCAAGCAAACAGAAATTACCTTCAAAACAAAATATGCTTATCATAGGTTCACTTGTAACAACTGTCAAATTCATATTGCAGCAATTGACCAATTGATACCTTTCAACAAATATCAACCATGCTTCATGATCATTCATCTATAAAAAATGTTTAAATGCATTTGTTCATGCTACTTTTAGGCATTCCCATTGAATTCTCTCATGAAAGCAATTATAGAAATCTATACAGGATCATATACCAGCCCAAAGGTCCAATTAATGGCATTAGTAAAATCCTCAGCACCACACCAATTTACGGTCAGAAAGAAAAAAAAAATTGCCCATGCCATTTTTTTCCCTTAGCTATATCCAAATTTTACAGTGTGCGTAAAACAAAAGATGGGTGAAGATAAATCATGTCAGATCCAAATGAGTCAAATTAAGTCAATGCATGAGTTGGCAGCTTCATCAATGTCAAAAACTTGAATCTAATCAGGGTCCTCTTTGGCTGAAACAGATGCTACCTAATCAGTAATCACTCCAGAACATCCGTTAAAGAAATAAGGTCGACATCAGATATCCTACAAACTTCCTCCAATCATGATTTAGAAATCTCAACAACAGAATGCAATAGAAGTGAAGTGCATACCACAAAGCTGTCATCTGTGAACAAGTCATTTGCCACCACTGCCCTAATTGTCCATGTGGCTAACTGGTGCTTCTGCTTCTGATTAAAGTACTACAAGAAGAGAACATGCAACGCGTAAGACAGATGCCAAAGTCTAAATTACTTTATGAACAAATTGGACCATTTTCCACATTGAAGTAAATGGTAAACTACTTACTTCAGCTGCATCCTGGGCTGCTGAAAACAAGGCCTGATAATCTGCCCTCACTGATGGATCTGTACAAGGGATGGTTGAGGACATTGCAGTGTCCAGTATGGCAAAGAATTCGTCACTGGTTCCAGCCTTCACACTTCCAGCCTGAATTAGCTGTATGGCAAGCTTTGAAGCCTTGGAAAACTTTGTCTGATTTTTTATATGTGATGCTATCTTCTGCATGGCTTCTATAACCTGCTTCTCAGAGGCATCTGTTGTAGTTTTAAACCTCAACCGTTTTCCAGGTGCAGTGTCTGAGAATCACAATAAATGTTCATGCTTTACGTTAAAAAAACTAGAACATCAAACTATGATTTTGCAGTGACAGACAAACAAATATGTCATATCAATATATAACAACATTTTCCAAGGAGTATCCACATTCCCACTAGTGTTCAAAACATAACCCTAAGTGAATGGATTTTTCACATCTACAGATGGTTTGACTGAAAATTGTTGAAACAACCGTTCACCCCCAAACAAGCAAATAGATGATGTATGTCAATGTATGACAACATTTCCTATATAACAGTGAGTGGGTGGAATTTTCACTTCTGTAGATGTTACTGACAACTATTATGACAACTGAGTTTTTTCTTTCTTTCCCATACTGTCTAAACATCTACTCTGCACCACAACTGATGAAGCACACACATTGATGCACACATGCACACCCACATACTAATTGGCACCCTAACACCCAAGAAACCACCAGCAACTTCAAATGCGAATCATTAGGTTCAATAAATCAGTGAGACCAGACAACTAGAAACCTCAACCCACAAACATGAACAAAGTAATCAGCCAAGTTTATTAACGAAGAGACAAGTAATTTTCTTTCATTGTTACCATATTCGGTTTGAACCAAACGAGCAACAAACCAATTCAAAAGAATGACCATGAGACCATGAATTGAGAATCTGAAAGAATGCATTACTTGTCCTCTAACTGAAATTATGTAATCAATCAAATTCTCACTCTCCCAAAAGATAAAACAACAACAAAACCATAAACCACAAAGGATACGATGAAAAACCCAGAAAGAAAAACCAGAGCAAAGCTCGAGAAAGCATAAAAGTTAGCATCTTGTTGTTTTAGAGGTACCAACCTTCTTGGTCGGATTGAGGTTTAGCCTCTACTGGTTTGGGACGTTTCATGGCACTTTTCAAAACTGGGGCGGGAGCTGCTGCAGCTGCTGCAATAGGAGACACTTCTCTATAACTTGCTTTTGCTGTAGCTGTTGAAGCGCCATTCTTCTCTTTTGCTTGTGGTTGTGGGTCTTGATGTTCATGTGAAGGAGGTGGCAGGCCTTCAAACAGATTATCACCCATTATTCGCACTCACGTTTTGATCTTCTGTTCCACAACTATAGATTGATATATAAAAATACAGTACTCTTTTAGCTCTCTCGAATTCTTCTTCTCCGTCAATCGAAAGCAGTAGAATCCCTTGTTGGTTATTGGTGTATACAACAAATACAACAGAGGAAAGACGAGACGACAGAACAGAGACTATGAAGATGCTGGGCTCCTATTGATGTTGGGCTCCCTTTCTGGACTACATTCAGGATTTGGGCTTTTCTCAGTTTCTATTTTCAAGGATGATTAAGCTAATACAACATTGGTCGCAAGTCGTTTTTTTTTTTAAAGGAACATTGGTCGTAAGTCGTTGATTGCATGCATTATAAGGTGATGTTCATTAGCTGGAAATTTTTATGTAAAATATCAGATAAATTGATAAAAAGTTTATCGTAAAAAATTTATCGTATTAGATAAATTGTTCTTGTACATATTTTCTATTAAGAAAACATATAATATAGACACAACTATAGCTATAGTACGTTTTTTTTTTTTCCAATAAGCAAATGAATATTATTCATATAGCATATTAGATGTGTGTGAAAATACTAAATCTAACCGCCCTAAAAGAAGAAAAATTTAAGGGATCTTAAAATCAGACTCTTACCGATATCTATCTATACATTTGCATAACGCTCTGATGAGATAAAAAAAAAATCATCACTGAAAATAGAAAAATCATCGTCAAAAATTGTGCAGATGAATTTTCTTCGTCTAAAAATCGTGCTTGAAACTCATATCATTTTAGGTTTATGCATCGATTTTATCAAATCATTACAAAAACTTTAAACCTAGTCCTGCATTGATTCTTTTTTCTTCATATAGTTATATCTTTTATGTTCTTAATTTTTTCCATGGAAAGAAGAAAAGGAACCAACATGAAAAAAAAAATGTAATTAAATTTAGATTTCTCAAAAAAAAAAAGAAACAAAGAGTCTATCAGAGACCTAATGAATTGAAATTCTATGTTTACGTGAATATGGGAAAAAAAAATATAATTATTTTTGTGTTAGAAAATAAAATAGCTAGTTGAAAAGTTTCACACAAAATGATTGGTGCTTTTAGGTGGGCGGGGCCACAAATAGTTAAGGAAGAATCAGATGGTTCTTGAGAAAGTTCTTGTGCTGCTGAAATTTCTTGGGGTAATTATTAACAGTCCATGACTTTTGGAACATGAACCATTTTGATCATTATTTGAATTTTGAACTGAACTTGTGCAAATACTACTCTCTCCGGTCTAAAATAATTGACTTTTAGGATAGTAAAAATTTATTTTACCATGATCTTTGATCTTATTTTATTCCATATTGTTTCATTTTTACTCCTAATTTCCACTCAAATTAAAACATCATCATCAAATTGGGTTGATGCGTAAAAAAAAAAATTGCTTCGAAAAAGATAAAATGACAAGTATTATAAACAGTAACAATCCGCAGGAAAATGTCAAATGGGAAGGAATCTTTTGCGACAATGAAACCGGCCGTGTCACAGAGATCAGCCTGTTTACTCCTCCTCCTCGTCTTACTGGGTTCGAAAGTGATGGTGAGTATGATGAGCAGAAGATGCTTATGGGAAGTCCAAATTGAGTGGGAAGATAAGTGAATCCTTGCTGAATTTAACGCACCTGACTCACTTGGATCTCAGCTCCAATGATTTTGGAGGGACCCCAATCCCCAAATTTATTAGATCATTGAGGAATTTGAGACATCTCAATCTGAATGGAGCAGGATTTGGAGGAATGATTCCTTATGAACTTGGGAATCTCTCTACCTTGCGTCTTCTTGCTCTCCGATCAAGTTCTTACTATCGAACTTACGTTGACAACTTGCAATGGCTTCATGGTCTTTCTTCGCTGGAACACTTGGATTTGAGCGATGTGGATCTCAGCAAAGCATTTGATAATTTGGTACAGGTAATTCTGAGCAGCAACCTCTTCCCTTCTTTGTCCGAATTACGAATTTCTTCTTGTAAACTCACTCCTACTAATTTTACCCCAGTTAATGTCAACTCTAGCCTTTCTATTCTTGACATTTCTGGAAATAATTTCACTTCAATATTCCCCACATAGATTCTCAACCTCAGTACTCTCACTTGTCTTGATATCAGCCACAATTATATTAAAGGTCCAATTCCATGTGGTTTTCAATACATGATTGCTCTCAAGTATCTGGATCTCTCACCCAACAATCTTGATTCATCCATACCCAACTGCCTTTATGATGTTGCCTCTCTTGAAACCCTTCTTCTTTACGAAAATAACCTTCAAGGAGAGCTCTCAAATTCCATTCAAAGCCTCACCTCTCTCGTTCTCCTTGGCCTAAATTTTAACAAATTAGAAGGTGAGATACCAACCTCCATGGAAAATCTTTGCAACTTGAAAGAAATACATCTAGGCTTTAACAAACTCAGCGGAGAAATATCAATGACTTTAGATAGCTTCTCACTAGGTTGTGCTTCGCGAGGCTGTCACTGGATTTGAGTGGCAATTTTTTCTTCGGTCACATGAGAGATGATCAATTTCAACCATTCCAAAATCTACAATCCATTACTCTCTTTAGAAATGCAATCTCTGGTCTCTTGCCTACGTCAATAGGAAGTCTTTCCAATTTGAAGGCGCTTTCTATTGGTGAAAATAATTTGGAAGGGATAGTCTCAGAGGTTCACTTTGCCAATCTCACAAAACTACTCCTCTTAGAAGCATTAGGAAATCCATTGACTTTGAAAGTGGATTTTGATTGGATCCCTCCTTTTCAAATTCTGAACTTATATTTGCGTTCTTGGCACTTGGGTCCTTAATTTCCCTCCTGGCTCAAGTCACAAAAAAGTATGGTAGAATTCGATATGTCAAGTGCTCAAATTTCTGATACTATCCCCTCTTGGTTCTGGAACCTCTCTTCTAATCTTGCCTACTTAAATTTTTCTCACAACCAAATCCACGGCCAAGTTCCCAACTTGATCAAGTTTAGTGAAAAATCCTCCATTTTCCTCAGTTCTAACAAGTTTGGTGGTCCATTGCCTCTTATTGGTCCCAATGTCGAGGAACTAGATCTCTCCATCAATTCATTCTCTGGAGAAATTTCTAACTTTTTATGTAATATGATTGATGAACCTACCCATTTGGTTGTCCTCCACCTTGGGCACAATCAACTGAGCGGAGAAATTCCAGATTGTTGGAAGAATTGGTCATCACTTGAGTTCATAAATTTGGGTAGAAATAATCTAACAGGTGTAATCCCTGATTCCATTGGTGATTTAACTGGATTAGGTTCTCTGAATCTGTGCGACAACAACCTTTCATGTGGGTTGCCTCGCTCTCTTCAAAAGTGTATGTTAGGATGGTTTCTATGTGTACATTGTGTATGTGTATTGTTTACGTATTGGGCCATGTTGTCTACTGTATTATGTTAGGCTTAGGTTAGGCCTTATGGTTAATATATATATATACGTAATCAAGGAATGAAAAGTAAGGAAACTTATTTCCCAAAATCTGACATGGTAGCGGAGCTAGCCACCTAGCAAACCAACCTTCTTCCCGTTGATCTGCCTTATACGATTGACGCCTTGATTTTGCCTACTGCAATTTTGCTTTCAGCCCTTGAACTACTCTATGGCCGACGACGACAAAACCCAATCTCCCTTCTACCTTTCCTCGGGTGACCAACCTGGAAACATCATCACCAATGCGGTCCTAAAGGGGGACAATTTTGTTAGTTGGTCACGATCGATCACACTAGCCCTGAAGTCGCGTCGCAAATTTTGTTTTATTGATGGTTCAATCAAGAAGCCTACTGACTCGAAGACGATCTCTGATTGGGAAACCTTGAACTCTATGATTATTTCATGGCTAACAAGAACGATGGACGCTAAAGTTGCCAGCTCTGTCCCGTACATGAAGAGGCTCGACCTTTATGGTTGTTTTTGGAGCGCAAGTATATGAAAGCTAATGGTCCAAGGATTCAACAACTGCGTGCCTCTATCACACAGTGCAAGCAGTCCAAGGGTGAGTCGATAGACGACTACTATAATCGTCTTGTTGATCTTTGGGATGAATTGGCTCATTTGAAACCCCCACATACTTGTCTTTGTGGGCAGTGTACTTGTGATCTTTCTGGGAAATTTGCTAATGATTGAGATGAGGAATATTTCCATCAATTCTTAATTGAGGTCGATGACGATCTATATTCTACAGTGAGGACCAATCTGCTCTCTCAAAAGCCTCAACCACCTCTTTATGAAACTTATCAGGCATTCGTTCAGGAGGAAAATTCTCGTCATATTGCTCACGAGAAAGTGGCTGTGCAAGATGTCCACGCATTTGCTTTGCAGGTAGATCATCCACGGGTGTCGTCTGAGCATGTAGATAGGACTAAGCTTCTCTGTTCTCACTGCAAGCAGAAGGGTCATGACATTAACTCATGCTTTAAATTACATGGCTATCCTGATTTGTGGTCCGAGCGCAATCGAGGGACAGATCGTTGTGGTGGGTCTGGCCGTGGGAATTCTGCCGCCTTTGTCCTTGCTGGAGTTGCTCCTAAAGGTACTGCTGCTACTGGTTCCGTAGCTGCTGCGTCTGGTCGTGGACAGGCAGCACGCGCTCATGCAGTCACGGAACTAGGAGAGTCTCCTTTTGTGGACCTTCATCAAGCACAAGCAAAAATATTATGCATTTTCTTAAGAATAAAAGTCAGGATGATGATCGTATGATAGGTGAGCTATTTATTTTATCTTGGATTATTGATACCGGTGCCTCTCACCATGTGATAGGAAACCGGGATTGTTTAGTTGACATCGTACAGATGAACAGTTGTCTCGTTGGATTACCTGATGGTCAATGCGTAGTGGCCACTTTGAAAGGTTCCATTCTTCTTCCGAGGGGCATTATCCTTACAAATGTTCTATATGTTTCACAGCTCAACTACAGTTTAATTTCGGTGTCACAATTAATTGATGATTCTAACTGTTTTGTCACATTCACTCCCTCTTTGTGTGCTATACAGGACCAACTTTCGGGGAACCTAATTGGTGCGGGTGAACGACGGGATGGACTCTATTATTTTCGGGGTGTTCCTACAGTGCAAGCAGTAACAGTTTCGGGGTTGACAGAATTTGAGTTGTGGCATCATCGTCTCGGTCATCCATCTGAGAAGGTCGTCAAGTTAGTTCCTGCCTTACATTCTTGTAGTAGTGGTTCTCAGTAGTCGAATAAAGCTTGTGTTGTTTATCCAAAAGCTAAACAAAAGCGTCGTTGCTTTCCTATTAGTGCTAGTAGAGCTAGTAGGAAGTTGGAATTGATACATTGTGATTTGTGGGGGCCACATTTTGTTCCTTCTTCCTATGATGCTATTTATTTTTTGACTATTGTTGACAATTTTTTTAGAGTTGTTTGGGTTTATTTATTGAGAAACAAGACGGAAGTCTCTAGAGCCTTTCGTTCTTTCTTTGCAATGGTTGAACGCCAATTAGGCACCACTATTAAAATTGTGCGTAGTGACAATGGTACAGAGTTCAAATGCATGTTAGAATATTTTGATGAGCATGGAGTCTTATTTCAGACTTCTTGTGTTGGTACTCCGCAACAAAATGGTCGCGTCGAGAGGAAACACTAACACATTTTGAATATGGGACGGGCATTGATGTTTCAAGTGAATTTGCCTATTCTTTTTTAGGGGGAATGTGTCCTTGCTACCGTGCATTTGATCAATAAAACTCCCTCTGCATTACTAGACAATAAATCTCCTTTTGAATTATTATTTGATGAACCCCCTACTTTCGACGAATTGAGGGTGTTTGGTTGCTTGAGTTTTGTTCATGATTAGAGATCCCGGAGTGGTAAATTCACCTCTCATAGTCGTTGGTGTATTTTTGTTGGCTATCCCATTGGCAAGAAGGGGTGGAAGTTTTATGATCTCGACACATGTGATTTTATTATTTCAAAGGACGTCGAGTTCCATGAAAATGAATTTCCTTATGCCGAAGAAAATTCGAACACCTCGTCTGCTGCTTTGTCTCCTTTTACGGACAATGTAGCGATAAACGATGAATCTTTGGATGATTTGGAGTTGGTAATGCATGCTAATAAGTTGATGGCCAAGTGACGTCGAGCCAAAATGAAAACGGTTCGGGCTTTTTGAGTAATTCCAATTGCATAATACACTTAAGCCCAGGAGGGAGTTCGGGACTAAAAATCAGCCCAAACGCACGAGGAAACGTCGAGATGGTTCGAGATGAATTTGAATGCGACAAGGAAAGCGTAATTCTAGACCGACGAGGAATAGTAGACAAATTCGAGTTAGAAGAGGAGTCGGTTGAAGAGAAGACTTTTGTACAAGTTAGATAGGATAAATAATTGTATTTATTTATTTAATTAAAGGAGTTAAAGTAGAGGTAGGAGTTCTAGTACTAGTCGAATTAGAAGTTGTACTTAGATTAAGCTTTAGAGTTTTCACAACATACACCTTACCAAATCCCTGTTTCCCTTACTACTTCTTATTCTCTCGAATCTGGAGCAATCCGTCCTTGTGTTACTTAGCCGTGGACTCGGTTAGGTGCTAACAAAGTGTGGCGCTTGTGGACTCAAGCGTGGAGGTGCGTGAGTTAGTCAGTGCTGAGCAAAGCATGGCGTTTGTGGACTCAAGCGTAGAGGTGCGTGAGCCAGTACGAGCATGAGCAAGGCGTGGCAGCCGTGGACTCGGTTGTGGAGGTGCGTGAGCGAGCGTATTGGGGATTGTGGATTCAATCTCGGTAGGAGAGGTGCGAATCGACTCCTAGGCGCCAGTCAGGTACTTGGTATTTTTAGAAGGTGGATTCCTTTCTAAGGTTCGTTAGGGACGGACACAACTTTATTCATTGTTGATAGAGGTTGGGATTGTTTATTCCGCGCGTCAAGCCTATTGTGAACTAGATCGTCATTGAGCGCATCCTAGCCTAGCCAGGATTGTATCAATTCCCTGTTGTCTACTGTATTATATTGGGCTTAGGTTAGGCCTTATGGTTAATATATATATGTACGTAATCAAGGAGTGAAAAGTAAGGAAACTTATTTCCCAAAATCTGACAGTGTACAACGTTAGTAGTACTTGACATTGCTAAGAACGAGCTCTCTGGAATGATACCAACATGGATAGGGGACAGTCTTTCAAGCTTAATGGTACTTAGCATTCGTTCAAATAAGTTTGAAGGAGAAATCCCATCAGAACTTTGTCGACTTGCATCTCTTTAGATCATGGATGCTGCTGATAACCATCTATCAGGAAAAATTCCCAAATGTTTCAACAATTTCACAGCTATGGTCGAAAATTCAAATACAGATATGGACATGCTAGAGTTTTATGGTGGACCA
>NBIL01138824.1:0-19529 GCA_002752925.1 Viola pubescens var. scabriuscula
CCTAATGTTTTTGTTTTCGAAATTAATCCTACAAATACATGTAATTTTAAAAGTTACGTACCATAGGGGCGAAAATGACCATTACTCTTGAGAAGGTCCCAGTGATAATAGAGCGTAAAGACAAGAGCAGGTTGGGTCCAAAACGAGACATTGATAAGATCATATTTCCTTGCAACCATCGACGACCACATGAAACAACCATCCGTAATTAAGCAAGTAAGCGGGAGATTAGTCTCGTGAACCATAATTTTTCCGACAAGAACATCAATATGCGCAGAGAAGACATATGTCATGGCTTCCATGAACCGGGCTCGATTCAAGGATCTGTCAAATTCTATGGGCAGCCCATCACTTACAATTGCATACCGTATGTCAAGGCCCGATTTCCGGGCCTGGAAGAAGATATCATGATCTGGGTGGTCGTTGATTGTTGCGGTGGACGGCTGTGATTTGGTGATCTGTTGATGGTTTGATTCTGTGTTGACAAAAGTGATGGTGAAGCCTTTAGATGCAAGATTTAATGCTAGGTTGACTGATGGGTTTATGTGGCCTTGGAGAGGGAAAGGGATCATGATAGCATGAGCTTTTTGGTGTTTTCCCTCCATTTTGTTTGGGAGAATCAAGTTGGAGTTACGGAGGAGAGTAATAAATGATCATATAAGGAAGTAAAATGAAAAGATTTGAAGTTTTAAGAAGAAAAAAACCCAAGTTTCTTTCTTAATCTTCCGTGGAAAAAACTCAGGTATATCGAAGTATTGTTCCTCTTATTGTTTTATAGTATAAAATACATGTGATATGTATTTGTACTTTATATTATAAAAGGAGACGGAACTATCGTTTGTCCCGAAATTAAAGGAATATTTTCATTTTGATTAATTTGTAAGATCATGAAACATGTGTGACTGTCCAAAAAATCCGTCCGGCCATGTGATGGAGAACTGAGTTGTAGTATATCAAAATGATGGTAATAATAAATTACTAATCATGCACTTATTCCTTCCTTTTTCTGCCGAGCAAATAGCATAGAGTTGTTACGCACCTTACCTAACACGTCTTCTTGCATTTGTATTATTCAATTATAAATATGATATACTCCCTCGTAGTTTTATTAACCGTTGTTTTGATTTTGGGCACGTATATGAAGGAGGGCTGATGACTCACTGTTTAAGACAATTTTATCTCTTACTTTTTTCTCGAACTTACGAGCGTACTATTCATGTAGTTTGAGAAAAAATAAGGGGCAAAATTGTCTCAAACAGTGAGTCATCGACCCTCCTGAAAAGCGACAGTTATTTCCACTAGAAGGGAGCATGGGTGTCCCGGTCCCGCGACTCTGGTTTTTTTTGGGACCGGGACCACAATTTTGGTCCTATTTTTTTTGGGACCCGATTCCAATTCCGGAACTAGATACGACGGGCCGAAACCGGGACTATACTTTTGGTCCCATATAAAATTCTGATCAGAACCGGGACTATACTTATGGTCTCATATAAAATCCGGGTCTACGAGTCCCGGTCCGTTGACCCAATTAGACACGCAGGGAGTATTATTATATAATCACATCAATTCAAGTACGTAAAAAAAAAAAATTATTGAAAAGGATTGTTTTAAGTAAAATAGAATTAGATATTGAGTTCCAGCGTAACTTACAATTTTAATATATTTTTTTTATAAAAAAAACCAGACACATGGGATCACCTGGCCCAATATCATAGATGGATCATTTCAAGATATTTTTTTTCTTTTGAGCCATGGCCTTCACATCATAGATAAACTGGTTGAAACTTTTTTCTGATGATCCAACGGTGGACAGTGCATTTTCTAGTTTGTCTTTGACTTTCTTGACATTCTCTCTCAAGTCATCAGCTGAGTTTCCGCTCATCAAACGGTTGATTTTTTCCGCAACTTCATCCCTTCTAATGGGCTTTTTATCACAAAGATTAAGCCCAGTCCCCCAATCATCAACCACTAATTTCCTATTAGTGAATTGATCAGTCAAGAGAGGAAAACACAACAATGGTAATCCACACCATGCACTTTCCAATATAGAATTCCACCCGCAATGCGTTAAAAAACCACCAACCGTTGGATGAGATATAACTTCAATCTGACAACACCACGGCACGATCAACCCTCTATCCTTAATCTCTTCCTCAAATCCGACGGGTAAAAAACCAGTATCGTCAGAACTCACTATATCAGGGCGAAGCACCCAAATAAAGCTCACTTTGCTAAGCAAAATTCCATGAGCTATCTCCGCAATGACATCTTTGTCACAATGAGCATAGCTACCAAATGAGATGTACAAAACTGACCTATTGGGCCTGGAATCGAGCCACCGGGTGCACTCCGACTCGGCCCATAAGCTAGTACCCACAACACTCCTGGCGAACCCAGTTGGGAAGATGGGCCCAATTGGAAGAAAAGCTTGCTTTTGTTGTAAGGCCCAGATTGTTTTGGGCTCAAGCTCTTGAACTGTGTTGCAAACGATAAAATCTGCATTTTTCACATCTCCGAATACTGCACGGTTAATAATTCTGTGCACCACCGTTGACGTGTCGGTCGCTTGAACATATGAAGTCAAGTCCTTAGGTTGAATTGCATCTACTCCCGGTAAATAATCGATGGTGTCCTCTCGTTTATCTAGTAGTAAAAAAGAAGTCATAATTTACAATTAATAACACACATACAACAAGATGGGAAAATATTGGGAAAAGTACTACATTTAGTGCCAACAGTATTGAACTTGAGCTATGCAAAACCTATAAACGACAATAAAGTTTTCTCTTATAAATTTTAAGACAATTGCATACTCAAACTTAGCCGATTTACTTAAAATTGGTAAGTTTTGAAATCCTAACTTTGTTTCTTAAATAAAGGAGGAAAAAACTATAAAAAAAGAACCTTCCCGTTCGGAACTAATCTAAAGGTTTTTGCGGTATACGATTTGACAAAAAAAATTCTCAAAATTAAAAAGATTTGGTGCATACGCTAAAAGGGTACTTACTATGGCAATCAAAATGACCATTAGCCTTGAGGAGATCCAAGTGGTAGTATTGAGTCAAAACAAGAGCCGGTTCGGTCCAAAAAGAGACATTGACAAGATTATACTTCTTGGCAATCATTGATGTCCACACATAAAAAGTGTCAGCAATCAAGCAATTGATTGTTGGGTCTTTGAGCACTAATTTCCCAACAACCTCATCAATATGTGCAGAGATGACATGAAGAATTCCTTCCATGAATTGATCATGGTTCAACGACCTGTCAAACGACACCGGGAAGCCGTCGCTTACTGTTGCATACCGAATGTCAAGCCCTGATTTGATTGCTTCGGTGAAGATATTGTTGTCGTTGTTGGAATTTGTAATTGATTTTGATTTGGTGATTTGGTGGTGGATGGATTCTGTGTTGATGAAAGTGATGGTGAAGCCTTTTGATGCAAGTTTTATGGTAAGATTGACAAAAGGGTTTATGTGCCCTTGTAGAGGGTAGGGTATGATGATAGCATGAGGGTTTTGGTGATGATGACCAACCTCCATTAATTTTTTGGGAGAAAAAAGCTAAGAAAATGGAGGATGGAAAGTTGGAGAAGTAGTGTTTGATGTTGTAGTGATTAATATCGTAACCTAATAAATATATTGTCCATATTCGATAAGGGTCCTATCAATTCAGAACATAAAAATACGATTTTATTTTTTCTATTTTATAGAAAGTACATCGAAAATTCTTAATAAATAGTATTTTTCCACTAATTAATTACTTCATTGGCAGGAGCTAGATTTGTTTAATAAACCAGCCTGTCCTGTGCTGGACTTTTGGTGCTGAGATGTGTAACAATTCCTTTAGATTAGTTGCTTGAAGAAAAAATAGAGTAGAGATTAGGCGAGGTGAGATGTCATTTTTAGATTCGAGGGATGTTTAAAAAATGTCCGCAGAAATTGACTAGAGTAATGTTGAACCGATAGCATTGATGATAAGAAGCTTTTGGACATACTCAATAAAGTAATGATTTTTATGATTGACTTGGTCAACACGATGACGATTCATGTAGAATTTTATTTTCATCCATCCCACCCCAAAATCTCAGGTGTAGACGTTTAATTTATTCTTGTAAATTTTACTTGGTAAAATTATCAAATAAATAAAAGTATATTAGATAATTAATTTATAATTTACAACGGATTAATTTGATTTCCATGGCATCATGGTATTGTTGGAAGGAGTGAAAAAATGATCAACAAGCTTGTCTATTTGCTGTTAGGAGCAAATTGATGAGAATGTACATAAGGTGTAGATGTAGATTTTGTTTATGATATAATATTGTTAGGTCATAAATTATAATTTTATACTTTTTTTTTATAAATAAAGAAAGTGTAAAACCAACGATGTTATAAGATCCCAATTATATTATGATAGTCATGATTTGGGATCGTTTAACGAAACTTCTAATAAGAATATGTATGATGGGATAAAAAATCTGCCGCAAAGTTCTTTGATTGTCATTTCTTGCCGTTTTGTCATTTATTGTTCACATTGGATACTAAATATACTTGTCTCATAACATGTAATTTTATTATCATTTCATTGAATAATAAACGCAATCGTAACTAAAAGAGTTTAAAACCTTAACTCCATTCTCGCAGTTTCATGACTGGTTACACGTAGGCTAGTTTGTCTCTACCTCCCTAGTAATTGGAAATATTTGTCCATGGTTCGTTTTTTTAGCACACTCTTCTTGTATAGTTTTACCTTTATAATATTTTCTAGAATTATCGAGTTTTTCGTGTGTGGAAATAATGCATCGTGTTGTCTTGCGCTCCATCTTACATTATAACAAACTTTGGCACTTGTATTGTACAATCGATGCATTGAAGGGCATTAATCGAAGTGGACCAATAAAACGCCAACGTTCACGCAAATTATTGATGTGACAATTACAGTGACCAGTCGAGAGTGAAATAGAGGAAAAAGAAAAAGAAAAGAGAAAACACTCAACCCTCTTATAATGAATTTCGAAACTCAAACTAAACTGGATTTACATGCTCGGCCCACCAATCCAACTCGAACAGTAGCTCGAGGCCCAATAGCCTAAAAATCCGACTACAAACATAGCTGAAGTCCCCAATTTATTGGCAAAGAAACGAATAAATCGATTCGAGTAACACTGCCTAGCACAAAATGCACGCAGGCAAATGCCAAGGCAGCTAATAACAACGAATAATGTTATAGTTATTAACTTTTTTTGTAATATGAATATAAAGTTGTGCATTTAAGTAGGAAGTTGATAAGACAGTAAGAGTGTTAATACTTTTAGTACACCACTCACAAAAGTATAATGTACCCTCAAATACTTGCGTGACAAGTGAATATAAACAAAAAAATTATGATCATAAGCACATTTTTCTTCTCCATTTCTTGCTTAACACTTGTAAAAGACATCAACATCAACATCTTGAAGATAATGTCATGGCCTTAATTAACCAATCAAAACGCTGGCACACGACTAGAACTATTTCTCCAAATATCACTGTTTGCTTGAATGTTTAAACATTATTTGCTTTTGATCAAGTAAATATTTGTACATCCGAAAAACACAGGAGAAAGATCTGATACCGAAAAGAAAGGTCGGATAGTTACAAAAGTACTGGAGAGAAATTTACAGGATAGACACAACATTACAAGAGAGAGAGGGAGAGGTATCATACTTCTAGGTATTTCATTCACCATTTTTGTACAAAGGCAGGAGACTCTGATCTGGGAACTTTTCACACGGCCAGTATTTTGTTGGCTCGCACCGCTCCCTTCAGCGCTCGCTCCTCAAGTCAGCCAAACCGAAAAAAGGATTAGTCACTATCTTCACCTTGCAAAGTTCATGCTCTATAAAAGTCATATAACTAACGAGACCGAATCTTGTTTTGTAATTTCAAACCCCACTGCCAATTTTAAAATCTGCAAATGAGGCACTTCCTGGAGCTTCAACCTTCGAAGTTGAATCTTTCTTGTTCAGAGCAAAGAAAGAGCAACTTTGAAATGCATCCAAGCTACTGGCTATCAGATTGCTTAAACCACCAAGACTATCACTTAGAATAAAATCTTCATTGTGATATTTGGAGGATGCTATATCCAGATCTAATGGTCCCAAGGACTCGGGCTGCAGAGCCGGAAAAAAATAGTTCAGATTACGGTGTGGACAGCATGAAACAAAGGCCATGTATAAGAAAGTTCAGCCAAAATTTCCAAGATTTTGAGAAAAAGAATTGCTTGTAACTTATTTCCCATGCAAAATTTAGACGGCAAAAACCAAAGGGGGTGTAGAGAGTAGAATCCAAAAACAAAAGAAAAGAATGTTGAAACAAACATACCCAGTAGATATCGGCCAATCCATTGAAATCCTTTGGTGAATTGTCCACTAATTGTGGCTCAGATGGGCATATATCCATAGGGTCTCCACCTGCAGGATAATCCACAGGCTCCTCGACCTCAGGTAAGTCCTGCAATAAATAAAGATCATTGTGTTCAACCAGTTGTTCTATCTGACAACAAAACTACTCAAACATGCAGGTGTAATATAATACCTCAAGAAAGGCACCCGAGGCCATTGGGCTTCTTCTAATCGTCTGCTTTCCAGTAGTCGGGGAAGCAGCATGGGATGAAGTAGGAAGTTCCTGACAAAAAGCATGACCCCTTTGAAATGAGAAGGCATCACATGTTTCTTCAGCATCCCAGATTGAGGATGAGAGGGCTGATGAAAAGTTCATCTTGTTATGATGCCTTGACACATGTGCAGCGATAGCAGCATCAAATGAATCACAACTAAATGGGAGCTGGTCGAGACATTGAGTGTTTTGAGGAAAAGGTGGTTCTATGCAGTTAGGATTTGCTTCATGAGGTACTCCTGAGAGTAGGTCTCCAATACTGATGTTGGTAAGGCTATCAGCCCACTCCCGAGTTGATAGCGTAGTGACATTCTAAGTGAACACAGGACAAAGTACCATTAAGTAGGAAAAAAGATAGATCCTCAGTCAGAAGAATAGTAAATCATGTTTGTAAGACTAATGGTACACAATTAACTCAAAAGCACAAGTACGCATACCGTGTCTTCCAATTGCTTTGCATTAGTTGTATTCTCCTTTCTATGCCATGATATATTTGCAGCAGGATCAGTGGGCTTAACAAGAGAACTTTTGGAAGCCAAGGCAACAAACCCACTCATGGCATTGGATGGATCCCTCAAAGGTGATACAGGAGGATCATTTTTTAGATGATCCGCACAGAGATCCACAAGTTTCTTGCACTGATCATTGGTTGATAATCTATAAGTGGATACAGAATCCTGAATCTCTTCATTTACATTTTCTGCATTCACTGGGACCCCAAGTGGGATGCAGTTGGATGTTGCGGCCACTTGCAATGTTGCAGAAGCAAATTCAAGATTTGGAAACCAACCATACCTTCATTGAGAAATGAATCACTCGGTTAGTATGGAATTCAGCATTTTAACCCAAAATATGGATTTCAGCATTTTGACCAAAAATATGGATTTCCCTACAGTTATAAAGAAAAAAAGAAACCTCAAGCGAAATACTGGTGGGCTTCCAGTCAAGTTGTATACATCTGCTGCACTGACTATAGAGTCTTGTGTCCATCTCTGATAACTCGCAAGATTTTCTCTCTGAACGACGTAAGGGAAGAGCACTAGCTCGCCGCATGCTATACTAGAGTTACCCCATTTCCGATTTAGATGCTCCAATACTGATGATATTTTTTTCCGAGTGCTAAGAGTGAGCTCCAGGTGCGGATTATGTTTATCCTGCAAACATATGAAGATCCAACATTTCCTCAAAATCCATGAATGCTACTGAGCTGCTGACACTTCCAAACAGAAATTATCAACGCAGTCTCATTACTTACCACTTCTAAGGCTCTTCGAGTACTGTCATCAATTGGAAATAATTGGAGCTTAAGCTTCGTATTATTGTGCACATTACTCTCGGTACAATGAAGTGAAGAAGCAGGCACCGGTGCTAATCCTTTGTCAACAGGATCAAGATCCGTTTGCACTGGAAATTAAAAAGACCCAAATAATTCAAAATGTAGAACTTCAATCTTCAAGCGCTGGCCAAATTCAATGGGGAATAAAAGTGTGAAATTGATCTCAACAGCCATACCTTGGTCATGCTCAACCTCTTTATCAGTAGTTGTCCTTTCCAAATGCTCAGCAGCATCAGCAACCAAAGAGACCCCAGCTATTGCAGCCTTTTCCCATTTTTTATATGCAGCTGATGAGCCAAGACACAAAAAAACAGCACGTTAATCAACAGAAGAATTCATGATCCTGAGCAGGAAAGAGTGAGTAAAAAAGCTGGAAAATAAGGCTGTAAGGTGGAATAAAGGATAAAAAGAACATCGATTTTGGGAAAATACTGAAAACAACAAAGAGCACTATTACTTGGTTATCAAATTTATAAAGCCCTTAAGCACATCCGAGTGAAACCTTTTACTGCACAACCAATACCCTAATTGTGCAGATATTTTGAAGTAGGTCACCATTTGTATCTCATGTATGAAAGGAAGTATGATAAATTTGTGAAATTTTATACTTATACTACTCCTGTAGAGGAAACTACAGTCTGAAGGATTTGGAGAAGGTACAAGTAATAACAACCTTGTTTCCGCCTTTGCCTGGCAGGTTTATTTGCAGTTGAGTCTCCTTTGTTGTTGCCGCGAATAACCCCCACACAAACATTACGCTTTAATGACCCTCTTCCGGCTCCTATTTTTTGTATATTTTGACTCTCCACAAGAACCAGTTTAACAGTTCGAGTCTCATGCCCTAATGCTCTATTCTGATTTGTGGTAGTGCTTGAAGCTGTAGGAGAAACATTATCTGCCTGGGAGGACCGCTTTCTTACATTCTTCTTTCGGTCTTTCAGGAGTTGGTTCTCCTTCATGCACAGAATATACTGATCAGTTGACTATGCTTATAACATTTATTAAGTTTCCTAACTAGCAATATTGATATTGGGAGATAAAAACAGCAAGACTAACCAGTGCATCCATAAATATCTTGAACCGTCGCGGCTTTAGGTGCAGCTTCGAGGCTTTGCAACTATACTTTTCCAATAGAGACCACCTATAAAGCAAAAAGTAAATTTTGAGAAGTAAAAAAATAAAATTGAGATATTGATAAATAAAGCAAAAAGAAATCAGCTTAACAAGCAATGCGGCTGAATCCTCATTGCCACAATGGAACCATAATCATTGATCATTATGCCTATTTAAGACCAAAAGGCGCCACACGCTCCATAGATTTCCAAAAGAAGGTTGAGCAAGAAATATTCAATCAAGGCACAGAAAATACAACCCAGAACTGAAGCCCATTTGTTCGATATACAAAGGCTCCTTTGAACAGAAGAATCCTTTGTTTACATACCCATTGATCTAAAAATGGGACAACTTAAAAAGAAGTGCAATGCAGAAGAGATGACACCATTATTGTGTACATGTGAGGAAGCAAATCAAACAGTCTACAGGTAATAATTACCATCGAAGCATTGCAGCATTAGTATCTTTCGAGTTCTTTGCATCTAAGCATAGTCCAGGACCCAGCAACTTGTTCATACGCCTCACAAGACGGTAATAATAATGTCTGACCTGAGAACCAAAAGAATAAAAAGGTTGAAAAGGAAGCATGAAAAATATGATGACAATAATAGATGAGAACAAATGGAGAGAACTTCAAAATAAATTTACCTGGTCTTTGTTTTTACTTTGCACACGGCGAGTGATTTTCTCAAAATTCTGCAATCAAAGCAGAATACAGTTAAGGACCGTGTACAGAATGAAAAAAAAAATTAATGTCAAGAGTATCTGCTACTAATAACATGCCTTTCCAACATGTCGTAATGCAGTAAAGAAGCTTTCCTCCTCTTGACGTGTCCAGGCTGCCCATTGCCGTGTTGGCCTTTTCTCTGCATTGCAACAGTAAAAGTTAACTGTCACACCTCGTTGGGAAATATTTACAGAATTAAGATCAGGGAAAAAGAAGAAAGAATCAAAAGGCAAGAAAAATAAGTTACCAGGTTGGCGTGGCTCAACGTGATCAGGAGCGGATGACATTATACCAGAATCACTGTCCTGAATTGGAATATTCTCTAAATGAAGGTGTCCATCAGCACTCGAGGAGATCTTTGCCTCCATCACCATATTAAGGGCATCACAGAAGCACTAGATACTCATGCACCACAACTTTGGAAGTTTCAGAGCAACGCTTCCTGTTACGTCGAGCTCAAGCAAATGCAGTAACCTATTAAGTGACAAACAAAACTTAACTTTACAATAAAAACAAGGTAAGTGATCGCACTAATTAATGCCAAATCAATATCGGATCGATCTTTTTTATATTATATGAACTGGTAGATAGTATACAGCTATAGCACGGTCACTATCTTTCCTATTCCTAATCTTTTCTCATCAATGAAAACAATTACAAACTTAGTAAGCATCCGAACATATTAATCACAACTATAAACTAGAATCAAAACGATGGAAATACAACCATGCAAGCATCAAGCTACCAACACAAGCAAAACTTATTTAAGTTCCAATTTTGGTAAAAAGCAAAAATGATAACAGCCATACTGCATCTGATTTATATTTTATCCAGAAAAAGAAAATAATAACCTAATCAGCCACAATTACACCTTCAGACCCTAGGCATGATATTGCAAAGTTGATAAGCAACGCCAATCAAAATTATCAAACTAACTCAAAAAATAGAGCTAATTAAGCTTATAACCTTCACTTACGAACAACATTCGAGAATGCAGGACGTAAAGCACATTAGATCCCAAATATCAAACTCTAAGTTCAATCACAACTATTCAACCCAATTAACATAACCAAATCATCCTACAACTAACAACCGACGAATGAAAAACCCATAAAACCCATGAAATGTTAGTTTTGAGAACTTTCCCCAATTTATTAACAGCTACACAAAAACTAGGGTTTCGAACATTTTGATCGGACATCCATACTTCACAGCCTACGAAACAGAGCAGTAAAATTGGAATCTAGTTAGTAATACCTACACAGAAGGAAACGAGAATCGATGATTGAGCAAAGCTAAGAACCGGACACAAGAGATTGAAGGATGTTCAAGGAAGAAATCGTGACCGGAGAATGTTTTTCCAGGCTACAGTATTTTTTTTCCTTCAAAGAGAAAGCAGGAAAGAGAAGAATTTTCTTTTTCTCTTTTTCGCTCTTTTTTTTTTACTTGGGAGAAAAAAAAGGAAATTGTACTAGTAATAATAAAAATAATAAAGGGAAGAGATTTAAACTTTGATGATACACTATTTATATTTTTATATTGTGACACAATTTATGTAAATCTGTAAAGCTTTGGTGGCTCTTATTCCAAAAATATAAAAAATAAATAAGAAATAGAAAAAGATCTAACTGTCCACGTGGCATACTTAATTTCACACGTGGCATTGTCATCTAAAGGTACACTAATTAACAAAAAAATTAATGTGACAACACTTTTTATTTTCTGTTATATATTTGTTGGTTTGGAATTTGGAGATTGGATCATTTTGTGATGCAATGCATTTTGAAGGATGTATCTTGAGTCCTTGACTACTCCTGCTAACATTCATGCACCACTTTTGTGAAAGTACCAAGTCCCATTTCAAAATTATGTACACATTATTTGTAGGATATTATTCCGTACAAAATGATCGAATCGACAACATTTTATTTAAAGGACGATAGTTACTACTTGCATAGTTTATGCCAATTTCAAACTAACTTTAATGGGCAATTCTAAGGTATCCTTTGCTTTTGTGTCATGTCATGTGTGAGTGACTTGCTAGGCAACAGAAAGTGGAGTAAGAAGAAACTATACTATATTGGATATGAACATCAGATTCATTCTTCTTTATAGTAATGTAAAGTTACAAGGACAAAAGAAACACAAGCCCTTCTTTTTAAGGGTGTCCCTACAACATTACAGGGAATAAGTTCATAACATATCGGCTACCTCCACATCTGACTCTACAAATATTAGTTCTCTTTTCTCTGGAAAATAGTTGCAGAAGCCTGCTTCATCTTCGTCGCCTCCAATAACCTCTATCCATTCGCGTGCAAGAGCATACCAATACCATCCGTCCAAAAGAATGATGCATATCTTACTTGTACATGACCATAAGAGGCACTTGCCACTTGATACTAGGAAATGGTACCAAGCAATCCTTTTGTGCAGTAAGTGGTATCTGATGTGATCAAGTTTTTCACATGCCAGCCACTCTGTTATTGTCATTCATTTAGAAAGCATTAATCTGTACATCGGATCCCCGCGATCAAGAACATGTTGTTCCCAATCTGACGTTGCGCCAAATGGGTTCTCCTGAAGCCACACTCCTTGGCCATTCGATAGAGTGAGCTTGCCTTTGCTACACTTCAGAAATAGTTCTTTCATTCTCACAGCAACTGCTTCTATGTCAGATTGCAGAAAAACCTAGATAATACAAGGATGGTCAGTAAATAGCATGAATAAGCCAAATTGATCATCTACGCTTTCAAAAAATGAAGATTTAACACTGCTATGCGCAAGACAAAATCTGGAAGTTGTGAATTTGTGTTACCTTCCCATCCTCTGCAAGGATATCGACAACTGCTTCAACCAATGACCTTTGCAGCATTCTCCACCGATGTTCTGGGTTTCTGAAATCAGGGTCTGGACACTGGACAGGGTAACAAATGGCAATTTAAGCCAAGAAGTCAAACTCAGGCTGACTTAAATCAAACCTCAAAACGTCCAGAGATACAACTAGTCTTTTGGTTTATAGGATGCACAGCTAGAGACTCATAACTTTGTGAAGGATATCACACAAACAAATGCATCAGACAGCTTGGCCATAGACATCTGTCTCCTCTACCTGAATGGAAGCAAGGACCAACTCCCCAGGGTATGAAGATACTATAGTCCGGAATGTTGATGTTGCATTTGTTGCAATAAAGTACCTAAAGTATGCAACACAAGAAAAGACATCCACGATGATGAACAAGGAAAAGTCCGAAAAGCTATTCAAACAGATCCTCTCTGACTAGCTTAGCAATTCATTTTGTCAGAAATGTGTTGATATTTATAGCGTACCCATTTTGAATGCCTGATTGATGAACAGAATCCATACAGCGTCTTACAAGCTGGAAAAGAAAAAAATAGTAAAAAGGAAGTCACAAGAAACAGTCGCTACCATTGAATGAACGGGGGAAAGTAGAAAGCAGATAACCTTTTTATTAATTTCCAGACCAAGAAAGTTGAAATCCTTTCTTCTGCTAGCCATCTTCAAAAGAAAGAGGCCATTACCTGCCATTTTAATCAGACGTGAGATAATAACATAAATTGCACTCTCACACAAGCCTCACATTTCATAATATTCTTCAAGGCTAATGAAGTTAAAGCTAAAACATCAATTCAGGAAGGAGACTTATCAATAAAGCATGCACACCTTTCCAGAAATGGGAATCCTGTGAATAAATCTGCTAAAATAGTTGAATCTCATTTTGTTTCTTGTTTAGTTTCTCTTAAAAAAAGACGCCTCATTATTATCTTTTTCTCGTCATGAATTTGACTTACAGATATGAGGAAATAAAAAAGGAGGAAAGAAAAATGGGAACAATACCACATCCAATATCAACTACCAATGGTTTAGTAGGATCAGAGTAGGCAGCGCCCCAATCGATCTCAAATGGATAAGCCTGCATGATGCACAAAATGAGCAATGTTCAACAACATCACATGAAGCTGGAGAAATTTTAGTGCTTTTGACCCCTTCAAGAAAGGAGGATTAAAAAGAGCAACTGCTATATTCTTATTTATTAAGGTTTCATTGAACATATTAATCGTTTTAGCTACCACTTGCTGAAATAAAAAAGCAAACAGAGATGGAGTTCAGAAAGCATACCCTATCTAAAGCCATGATCCCAGGAAGCTTCCTTTGTTTGAAAAACTCCCATACAACTGAAGCATCCTCAACTATATCATAAGGCACTGTGGAACTAGATCTCGTCATTAGTGCTTCACATGCCATATTGCCAACGACAGTTATATCACAATTTCTTCTAAGTAGTTCATAAAGTCTTTGAGCTAATTTGGATGCTCCAGTAGTAAGTTGACTCGAGAACTTGAAATTCACTGGACCAATCCAGAGAATTTTCTGTAGTACAATGAGTAACAAATATTAGGTAGCTTATTATGCCATGTTACTCGGCATCATGACCTTATCAATACCTTGCATGTCGTAAGTAAGGAATTTATTTCCTCAATTGATGAAGGCCCGAGATCAACAGGTAGCCAACCTAAGAAAAGAAATAAACATGGGTAAGCATTCCATTGACAAAAACTACAACACTTCTCAAGTATGGTAGTGATATATATAAAGTGTCATTATCATACATTTCCTTTCTAAAACATATAGCACACATTGGGAGAAGAAATTATTAGGGGTGTATACAAAAACCTACGAGGAGGAGGAGGGGGGTGGGGTGGGGTGGTGAGGCTAACACCCTCTCAAATATGGGACCCACAACAAAACCAAATAGAAATGAGATGAAAAGTGAAGAAATTGAAAACAGTAGCACAGATGGTTCGGCACCATCAGCTGTAACCCTACAGACCGACGCAGTAGTGGTGACCGTGAAAATTACAGAAGAAAGTTTGATGACTTTCAGCTGACATGAAAATGATCAAAAAATTCCCTAACTAGTGAGTTAAAATGGTTTGAATTTTGTAGCACAAGATGACAAACAGTACAGGCCATAAATAACTACAGAAAAGGTAATTAAGTCACTCAAAGAATGAAGAAAGCATATGAGGCTGAGGAGAGAATGTCATATTTCAAGGGCTTAAATCTCACCGTCCAAAAAACTGTGGGCTTGAACTATTTCCATTCGCCCGGGAAACTGTTTATTCACGCAGCAAAAGTCTTTAGGATAGAAAATTTGAACGTTTCTATCACCTGCTGTCTGGATTATATCCAAAGCAGCTTTTTGTGCCCGAGTTTCAAGAAAGTTGGAAGGAATGGAATATCCCAAGGCACGCATTATTTGAAATGACATCATTCCGACAAAGATCAGTCCTTCGCATCTAGAAGCTAAGAACTGCAAAGCAGCTGCTTTTTTCCAGAGATTACTTCCTCCAATCTGCATTAGAAAAGAGAACGCAGGTGACAAGTGAAGAATGTAAAGCACTAGTCAAAGAGTAAGATCTAATGCAAAATGAGAGACAGCTTACAAACCAAAGAAACTAGCATATAATGGTGCATTTTGTTGGCGACATACAATTGCAAAATACGGTGATTTGTTAGTGTCCACAGCCTTCTTCAACTGGCGTAGACTCTCTTCAAAGTGAAATCCAGCCACACAAACAGTACAAAATCGAGCAGCACCAACAGTTGATGCAAGAATTTTGTGAGACACAGAAAAAGAGTCATTAACAAAAATATCAACTCCGGATGATAACAGCTTGGAAAATTTTGAATCGTTCATAACTTCCTCTTTAAACTCAGAAAGGTTCTGAAGGAGGAATATGTTTGCATTGTTGAAGACTTCCATATTCAACAGTGCATTGCAGGAAACACATTCTACAGCAACAACTTCGTATTGGAGAAATGACGATAAGATATCTGGAATGAAATGATGATAATATGACAACATAAAATACCCCGAAAAGAACAGATTACATACCCACAAAACCATCAAAACCAGTAAACTAGAAGCATGAATGATATTGATGCATACCCGCAACAGACTCCGTGTCATAAATTCCTGGATCATGTGTCTCCCTCCAACCACCCACAAGTATTACTTTGGCTCTAGATTCATACAAATACTTGATAGTGAGAATTGATTTGGAAAGCATTGGTGAGCTCTGGTCAAGTTCTTTCCTCAACAAAATGCTGCTATCAAATCTGACCATGACAACTTTTCCCTCAAGCTCCTCCTGAGGAAAATTTCTAAGAGTTTGTACATGTGGGAAGTGCTCTGATTCTCCCCCATCACACCAATTAGCCTAAGTTTGAAAAATGAAACAAATACCCAATCAATCTAAACTCTAAGCCACAACCCATGAATGAAATTAAGTCTCAAATCAACTAAGCAAATTAAAACAAGTTTCTTCCATCTAAAAAATTTACGTACATTACTATATTCTGCTGAGCTGCCCGTACGCTTTTCTACTCCTGAACCACCTGCAAGAACAAAAAAGAACAATATAAATTAGTTTTAACAGATATGGAAATTGAATGGTATGTTCGATTATGTGCGAATAACCTTGTAAGAAGCATTGAACACCATGAATTTGGTGAAGTGTGGAACTGTTTTTTCTAGTCAATGACTGGGTTTTTTTGCGTTGGTGGGAGTTGGTAGGGAAAGCGTACGGTCGTGTTTTGATTATTAGGCAAGTTTGGGTGACCGCATTTAGAAGTTCCGCCATTTTTAAGTTTTGGACATAGCTCTAGAGTCTGTTAACAAAAACAAAGAGATACAGTACAGGGGAGAAGAAGATAGCGAGAGTATGAAAGTTGAGTGCGACGACATGCCGTTTCCTGTGCGCTTTTCTCGATTTATTTTTATTTTTTAAATTCCGGTGTTATTTATTTATTTTTTATAATTATTTGCTCTTTTGTTTTTTCGGTGGTTCCGCGGAGACACTGTGGATGTGGTGTCAATCGGGTCAAACTTTTTTTAATTAAAAATAAGCTTAGCGGTTAGACCATTATCGTTATTTAGTCAGCTTTTTTATTCCTTTCTTAATTTATTTATTTTAAAATAGTTATATTATTATTATTATTACCGTACCAAATATCGAACTTACAACTTTTGTTATAAACATACTAAACAAATTCTTTTCTTAATCGCTTATAATAATTGAAAATGCTATTTAAAAGTTATAAAAATAATAATGGCATGCACTTTTCAACATTAGCTAATTACAATTAAACTATTGAAGGTTTAATTAAGTCAATAAGTTCAATTTTAACAGTAGAGTGGAGAAAATACGTGTTGTATTTATATTACAATAACGTTACTTGCCATTAAAGTATTATATCAGATAGGGATATGATCTGTTTTAATTATTAGTAAAAGAATTGCAATTAATTATTATCCCGTAATTATACCAATTTGTTCTAGGCTTTTTACATGAAGGAGTGGGATGAGACTTGAAACGCAAGCAGGACATGAGTTCCTGATTTCGCTCATATGACAAAAGAATAGGACCAATGAAATAACAGCATGAGTAATGGGTTTGAAGATATTAAATGAATTAGGGCCGACACTTGAGATGGAAGAAAACCATTTTCATTTCATTATTAAGTCAACTCATCAAAAATATATTCAGTCGGTTCTTCATCCTCAAGATAAAACTATACCTTTTTACATACCCCAAGTTGCAAAAATGACACATATATCGTGAGATTTTTGTTATAGAGAATTGACGCAATCGATTGAAATAGTTTTTGATGAAATTGAGTCTATAGTTGAAATAATTCTTGATAGGATTCGGTCTATGATTTTTCAAACTAAAATAATGTATTTCAATCAGAGACAACGACGAACTGTGAAATTTTTAATTGAATTTAGTCTATATCGATTCAAATTTGAATAATGTATTTCAATCAGACACAACATGTGAATCAAAAGCGGTGGGTAAATCATGTATGTTGTGCACCATATAACAGATGCGCTTAATGGTAACCTTATTTCATATTTTAATAATAAACCCAAATTGTGAACTATTTTTTCTTTGCTCAACCAAAAAAATAATATTTTGAACTATGGGGAATATAACAGTAGTGAAGTGTGAACCGTGTTATTTTTTAAAATATGTAGTAAACCGTGTCTTTCAAGACCCCACCCAATTGGAGGAAAGAGCTCATAGGACATGAACCAACAAATGTAAGCAATAAATGTTCATGTCCTTTAGAAACTTCAAAACATGCTTCCAATTTCCTTGACCAACCTGTATATATCCCTCCTCCTCCTCCTACCCTGTCCAATCAAAACAATCCAATAGAAGAAAGAAAAAAAAATCAAGCAAGAAGTGTAAAACACTGCTAAAATTACTTCCACTGATCACTATGGCCATGAAGAACAGCAGAAAAGAAAGCATCAGAAGCATAATAAAGCTCAAGCTTTTCATCAGAAAGCTTCAAAAGGTTCTCCTCATGTTGGCATCTACATCACCGAAACTTGTTGATCGAAAGGTCGACGAAGAAGAGATGGAGGTTGCAAGAATGGTTCCGGAAGACGTAAAGGAGGGGCATTTTGTGGTTACTGCAGTAAAGGGTACTGGAGAACAGAAGCGGTTTGTTGTGGAGTTGAGGTATCTGCATAATCCAGCATTCTTGAAGTTGCTGGAGCTCGCAAAAGAGGAATACGGGTTCGATCAGCAGGGAGTTCTCGCTCTCCCCTGTCAACCTGAAGAGCTAGAGATGATTCTAAGAGAAAGGAGAGGGAGAAGATGATAACTTCTCCAAGACATGATCCATCTTCCATGCTTGAAAGAGTGCTGATTTTTCTAACTGTATACTACCATTCTTTTTTACCTTTTGGTACTTGGCCAAATGTTGGGAGTAATAAGTACCTGGTAATATCACATTGATTTGAAAACCAATAGAATGTTGCACATTGTACACCAGAAAAATGTCACATTGTTATAATTTTTACAGAAATGAAACCAATTTGGACTTTTCGGCTAACCTGTAATCTTGACTATCATGTGCCATTACTACATTGTTATTCAGATCCTCTACTATTTCACCTCAGCGCAATTATTAGAGCTGACTGGTTCTCTCAAGCAACTCGATATTGCCATTACAGCAGCTTCGATAGAGGAATCTTCCCCCTGGTTTCGTAATCAATTAAACGATAACTTCCTCATAAATCGCTGAAGAGCTTGTAAGTTGAAATTGTAAGTGAAAAAACACAGATTTTAGATGTATACCTTCTCTTTCCAATAAAACATGTTTCCATACTTCCCTGCTAAACGGTTCCAGAAGCTACGCGGAATGTCCAGATCAACAGAAGCCCCCACATTGAAGTTTAATATGTTTCCTGGTCAAAAAAGTTTGTTAGCTGTAACCATTAATGGTGGATGTTTCCGAAAGAATACAGTAAGGCGCATGAATCCTTTTACCAAAGTTGGGATCAGCAACAAAAACAATAGTTCTATCATCTACTTGCCAGAAATCTCTTATAGCTAAACCTGAAAGCGGAAAAGAAAAAGAAAGAAGAGTAATTAGAGAGCTGAGTATGATGAAGCCTTCAAAACGGGAAAAAGGAATACAAAATTAAAGGTGAAAAAAGTCAAATCCTGTAACAAGCACTTAGTTAAAGAAGATACCAGGTGTGTCGGGATAATTTTGAGCTAAGAGTCTCAATTTGAATCCAGTATCCTTTTCAATATCTGCAATCTCCTGCGCAAGTCTTTTCTCCTGGGAACAGACAGCATTTCCCATTTA
>NBIL01138831.1:0-12242 GCA_002752925.1 Viola pubescens var. scabriuscula
ATGGGTAGGGGAATGCCCCGAGGCGATAGTGCCTTTTGTTCTTGCTGATCTTTAGTAATCAATCTTTCCTTTCAAAAAGAAAGAAAGTAAAATCAACATATCATGCATGTACAAATATTTTATATTAATATATTTTTAGGATCAACAAAAAAAAACGGTTGAGAAGAAATTTCTTTTGTACTTGATTTATACTTAGGGTAATAACATTTTGGACCCTATACTAGTCAAAAACTGTTATAATGGATCCTCTGTTAACTTTGAGGCTATACTAGACGATGTACTCGTAAGAAATTGCTATAATAGACCTTTCGTTAACACGTGGCACATTCTTCTCTCAAACGCTTACGTGGCTTAATTTTTTTCATTTTCTTCCCTTTAGAAATTCCGCATCATATTTTAAAATATTAATATTGATGGGTATCGAGTCTGTAAAAAAATAATTAATAAATACGACTCACTACTAAAAATAAGTTTAATTGTAAATAGCAAGTAAGAGGTTCGTCCACAAAGATTAATGGTGTGATTTTCGTGAGTGCTTGTAAAGACTAGTGGTAACATTTAGGTGAAGTTGGGGGGATTTTATTTAAAACTAAAAACTGAAAAGAAAATAAAGCAAGTAAACAATCTAGGCTAAGAATAAGCTTCTTGGTCAAGACATAGATCATGAACGAAACAATCAGATATGAGAAATTCCTAGTAGAAGCTAGCAAGCTACTCCCACTGTCTTTAAATAACTGACGCTTTTCTACGGAATGTTACTGTTCATAATACTTGTCATTTTATCTTTTTTGAAGCATATATTTTGCGCAAATGACAAAAAAAATTATGCATCAACCCAATTTGATGATGGTGTGGTAATTTGAGTGAAAAATTAGGAGTAAAAATGAAACAATGTGGAATAAAATAAGATCAAATGTCATTGTCTTACGCTTTTCTACTATACTAAAATGTCAATTAATTCGGGACGGAGGGAGTATGAAACATGAGAAGCAATCATCGATGCAGGGATATTCATCTTCAATCTACGTAGTTGCTATAGGATCAAGGTACCCTTATGACCCCTGCTTCCCTCCTGTATCAAAACCACCTCAGGTACGCTTAGAGATGATTTCTAATCAACTAGCACCTTGCTGGTTAAAGGGTTTACTAAAATTGATTGATGATCAATTAGGGGAAGACAACTCCAAACCTAGGATCCTCGGTTGTCAATCGGGACTAAATCAGATTAACATTTCCTACTAGCTTCTCAAGGCTAACTGTCTACTTCGATTCTCTTAGTCCGTAAATGGCCCAAGAAGGGTTGCCGTAACCAAGAGGAATGACGCTTGTGGGATCAAATTAACTCCAGACTGGCCAAATCTAAAATCAAAGATAAAATGCAATATAATAGGTATGGAGATCAATTAAATGCAGATTTAAATATTAATAAAGAACAATTAGATCTCATGCATGACCATACTCATGCTTTAACACTTCTACTAAGAATAATGTATTTAGCCACTCATACTCATGTTTAAAGAAAACAAAAGATGTATTAGATTATAAAAATCCTCCGTTTCTGTGAAGAAACAATGGAGCAAGGTTTAGAATACGAGAACAAAGTAAAAACCAAGAAGGGACGACTTCCCTTCTAAAAAACCTAGGCAGACTATATAGTTTCCTCCCTCCATAATAACTCAAAAAATAAATAAATAAATAAATCCTAATTAAACTCTAATTGTATTTAATCACTCTTCCTCTCCAATTAGAAGTCTACAAAGCTGAGAAAAAGAAGATAGGACGCCACTCCAACTCTTCTGCAGATAAGACCAACAATCATAATCGCATTAGACTTCTTCTTCAATTATCGTTCGGAAAGACAGGATCCTCTGCCAGCCTAGATGGCTCCCCTTGTTCAAAAGACCAACCAAGAAAGGTGTTCACCTCATTCTGCCCAGAAATGACTCTTTTTTGCCTTTTTTTCTATCTTTGCTCTTCAGGACTACTTTCTGCAAAACACATGGAAATCATACTAAAATCAGTAGAATCACTATTCAAGATGCATGAAAATAGGTGGTAAAACTACCACAAATTAAGCTTAATCAAATATCTTAATAAATATAATTTTAAAATGAATTTAAATTTTTAAAAAACTAACTAAATTATTTTGTTTTCCTTTTTTAAAAACCAAATTTCATATTATTCTAAAACTCTACCAAAACACCTCTTTAAAATTATTTAACCGCAAAAAAAACAAAAATTACAATCAGCCGCACAAGATCAAAGCTTTCCGCCTCGTTCCTCCATCTTTCAAATCAAACCCAAATCTTCCGCCTCCTTCCTCAATCCGTCCAACCCACTACCAACATCTCAACTCTACTCACTTATCTCGCCTTCGTTGCAAAACCCAGATCAAGGAATAGAAAATTTGTTGGTTGCGGAACTCGTATTTATCGCGGAACTCGGATCTAGATTCGTTGCAAACAAGATGAAGAACAATGTGAAAGGAAAGAACATATCTTGTATATCTTCCTCCTCCTCCCACCTTCTGATCCACCTCATTTTGATTTGCTTCATTTTATTTTGTTGTGTACTAGATTTTCTAGATCTAAAAGATCTTGATTAAACATCTTTATAAAGGTAGCGATGGTGGTAGGAGATAAATTCAGATCTAAAAATAATATTTTTTTTCTTTATTTGCTAGGTATTTAAAGGAGTTTTAGGGATTTAAATTACTTATGAAGTAAGAAGGTGTGAAATTAGTGGTGGTGGGATGATGGCGTTGATATTGATGATGGTAAGAGAGTATAGTTGGGCTAGGAGATGCGAGAAATTTAGGTTGAAAATACAAATAGTTTTTTTATAAATTTAAATTCATTTTAAAAATATATTTATTAAGATATTAATATTTATACACGTCATCATGGTAGAAATTTCGGAAGGGAAGAAAATGAAAAAAAATTAAAGCCACGTAAGCGTTTGACAGAAGAATGTGCCACGTGTTAACGGAAAGTCTATTATAGCAATTTCCTACGAGTACAGGGTCTATTATAGCCTCAAAGTTAATGAATGGTCCATTATAATATTTTTCGACGAGTACAAGGTCCAAAATGTTATTACTCCATTTATACTTCATTTCTTATATGTGTCAATGAATTTAGAATCATATTATCTTTTTGCCCAAGTCGAAATGATTTATTAGTCGAGATTATAAATTAGAATTCTACAAAGGTTAATTTATATTGTTATTTATTTGGTAGTTTGTCATTTGGAGATGATATTTAAATTTAATTTGTGGTTTAATTTTTTTTATCCAGCAACTCTGTGGGAGAGATTTCATTTATGACTGTGGTCATAGGGTAGTAAATCCAGATGTTGCATTAGACCCAAGATTTTTATATGACCAAACCATTGTTAATTATAAGAAGTGTGTGAGAGAATACATACAGTACAAGTACTCATTCCTCATATTTTCCTAGGATTTTAGAAGACTCAAATGAAGTGATGGATATCTGAGACCTCAATCTTTCCTCATTTTATTTTGTTGTTTTGAAGAAAAAGAATATAGTTTGCGTGTTCAAATAAACAGTTACAAATTTTGGATTTTCTATGTGTTTTATCTATGGAACAAAAGTAATTAATCCAGGATGTTTGGAGATGGTGGTGGAGGCAAAGGTATTAAGTTGACAAAGAAAGGAAAAGAGAACTTTCATTATTATAACCAAAGTTAAATTTATCAAGTGGAGTGCTGGAGTGATTACGACATTCTTGACATGGACAGAGGTTGATGGGAGTCATGAAGTCAGAATTTTGATAGTTTTGAACATTGATTCCAACCTCCACGCCTGGTTGCATGATCGATTGGCATAGAATTTTGTTAAGAACAATAAATGCAAATTTTCCCATCACACATCCTTCATACAAAATTAGGAACATAATCACAGTTCTAATATTTTTGCAAAGTTCACACTCCTCTTTGCTTAATTAGCACATATGCTTTCTGAGGATTTTACTAGCTTCTCTTCTTGGTGCTAGTTTAGGTGATCATCTCAATTCTATAGGACTTTTGGATTAGTGAACTTAGATAATGACAAGACTAACTTCCAAAGTAACAACAAATTAGGAGTTACATGTTGCGCTCCCTGCACAATATCATCAAAAAATTCTAATTGAAGTGGTTGAATCTAAGGTTGCTGGAGGTTGTTGGATGCTGCTTCAGAGATCTGGTTGAAGGTTCTGGCCTGATTGTTGTTGGTCTCGTGTTTCAGCTTGTAGCCTCGCAAGAACACAACAGATTTATTGTGCTTATCGTTTGTGCAAAGTGCAATGTCTCAAGTCTCTAAAAACCAGCTATACTTGGACATTATTTTTACCTAGGAGTTTTATGTAATTGTAAATATGAATCATGTAATAGTAAATATAATTCATGAAGGCTACGTTATTTTAATTATAAGCACAAGTACATTTATACCAATGATGGCATTACCAAAAAAAAAAAAGTGAGTAAAGAAATGAATTTTATGTTATTTTTATCCTTTTATTTCCCCTCCCCTCTTCATTTTTTCCCCATGGGTTTGTCTTGAAAGTTGATCGACCTGGTCTATCAAACTAGTGAATCGGTCTAGGTTGACTCAAGAAAATGCTAAATATGAGATTCGAACCTAAATTTAGCATGTTGGCTAACAAAACTTTAACCACCGTACTAAAGTTATATTCTATGACTAGTTTAGATTTTACAACCTTACATTTTAGACTTGACAACTCTTTTTATGAAAAAAAAAGACTAATCAGATATATGTGATAAGGAACAAAATACGGGCAAGATCTCTACTTGCATGGACCTACACTTTGAATAAAAATGATGCATAATAAGCTAAAGCGGGGGGAATCAGTGCAGGAATGACAACGGGAGAAACACACAAAAAGTCATGTTTTAAAAATTTCTCTAATTTGACTAATAAATCGACGTTTCTAAAGATTAACATGGACTATTTTAATGTATAACGTTCGTCATAATAAAATGGTTTAACTTAAACTAATATTTTTTTCAACCTTATTTTGTATATTGATAACTAAATTTCATATTTTTTAGGAATGCAAAATAAAAAGTAAATGCACGAAACTAACCAAGAGTCTATACTTTGTAAAGGGCTAAATGAATGGGAACAACATTTTGAATTTTTGAAAGCATAATATCAAGTGTTCATTGTACAAAATTTATCCTAAAATTTTTAACTTTTTAATAACAACATTAGTTGTTACCCAATTTTTCTATTTTTGCTACAACATTTTGTGTTTTGAAGACTGCATTATGTATTACTAGAATATATAGTGGTAATACAAGATTATACTAAGGGGCATTTTGGTACTTACTACCAAGGGACCTTTTTGGTACTTGACCATCACTCTATTCCTTCACCATAAAGAGGCCACCATGGCAAAGGAGAGGAGGAGGAGGGGGGGGGGAGCCTAGCAAGGAAGGCCACGTTCACCATCTTCATCTACTCCACCTTCACCCTCGCCATCGACCATCACCATGATGATCTTCATCTTCACAGATCGATCATCACTGGACTGATCTGCTAGCATCATCATCGTCATCTTCATCTTCACTTTGCTGCCAAGCTTGACCTCTACGACTGTCACGGATCGGACCTGAGGAGAACAGGCCACCATGGTCGTGCTCCGCTCCACCTGTAAGGGCCACCATGGCCATGCTCCGCTCCCCCTCCATGGTTGTGCTCAACTGCACTATCACCATCTCATACCTAGTAGCATCATCTTCATCACATGCCAAGCATCAAATGGCTCCTACAAGCGTACAGATCTAGTAAGTAACGAGCAGGAGCAGCAACAATAGCTGTACACCTAGCGACCCAAGTACCTATATACTAGATACTAGCTACCGGTAATGGCTCTAATAATCTAACGGGTCCAGCACCAATCTATTGGGTATAAGCTACCGGCCCTGCAACGTCACCCTCCGCAATCTATCGGTGATAGGAAATCTTTCGGCTCAAGAAGGCTATCGGGTACAATCTATCGGGACCTAACGGTAATCATCCGGAAGCCATACATTGCAACAATGCACAGTAAGTAGTACCAAGTATTAATAGTAATGGCATAATGGTAAATACGTTGTGCCTATTTAATTATAATGGCACTATCGTAAATACCCCAAGGTATGGCACTATCGTAAATACCCCAAGGTAAGCTTAATTATGTATTTATGCTTACGGATAGTATATTTAATTATATACTCGTAATGACTGCTGACTGACTTGATCGTAGGAGTGTATACGCTGGGGAGACCCCCCGGCGTCCTTTTCAGGTACCCGCAGAGGGAACAAGAATGACCTACAAATCGAATATACACGAAGCAGAACTATTCATTTCGTATCTATCGCAGTCCATGTATCATATTACGCAATTGCCCACATCCCCGATTCTATTATTATCAAATTGGTGCTTTCGTTGAGAGCATTTACATGATCAAGTGAGTTCCGTGATGTCTAAAGACTCTCCATTTATTAATCGGCATGGGCAAATTATTATTATTATTTATCGCTCCTGGAAGTTCTGCTCCACTTATTTGCTGCTCCATTTATCCTCTTATATCCGGAGAATCAGTCTATGTGAATCTGCTTATATCGGAAGATTAATATCCCAACTGAGCAGTATCCGAATGAATCTATTAGAAGACTAGTGCTCTGTGAAAGCAGTATCCGGAGAATTATTATCAGGTGAATAGCACCCCTGATGAACAGTGTCCAGAATAATTATTATCGGGTGAATAATACCCCGGATAAACAATACCAACGTCAAATATCGAGTGGTTATTGCTCCGAATGAGCAGTACCGGATTACAGGTACTGAATTACACATGCTACCACCCTATCATTACTGGCATGGGAATTTTTTGCCCACTGAATAACATGTTTTGTTGTCCATGATATATACTCTAACAGCATAAATTGCATAGCTGGCTTTGCTTGTGTTTTTCTGTGATTGTTTCCAAAAATTCAGATTAAAAAGAGAAGAGAAAGCAAATGTTGCTCTTCATCAACACGGTATCCACCATGATCCATCGTCGTCTTTTCAGTAGACAATTGAATGGTAGTGGTATCCACCATAATCTATCGTCGTACTTACAAGAGTTCCTAAGCCCATTCCGTATCAAACAGTGGCAAGTCTTAGAGAGAAGAATCCTCCTAAGCACTTAAGTCCATCTGAAATAAACGGTGGCAAGGCTTAGGAACGCCAAAAGATGGGTGAATAGTAGTAGAAATAATCCGCCATAATCCATCGAATGGTAGTGAGTACCGACAACTTCATCAACAAACGCCTCTTGTTTAGGAGAGGACAGTTAACTGTCTACAAAGCTTCTCAAGCTCATCCCGATAATCATAAAGACGGTACTCCAATACTTAACTCTTGAAATATTACAAACTAAAATTATTTCATTTAAGAGTAAGTGTATTGTTTATGTGAATCCTAACACCGTGGACGTAGGCATTTATGCCAAGCCATGTTGAAAAAATGTGCGAGTGTTCTTTACTCTTATGCAGAATATTCCCCTAACGCACGTAAGTCCATCCACATCAGACGAATGACAAGGCTTAGGAAGGAGAGCCCTAGCGCACGTAAGTCTATCCGGACCAGACGGATGGCAAGGCCTAGGAGCACGAAACTTCATCAATATCCTCCTAGGCCCAGTGCATATCAAACGGTAGATAAGGGCTCTGGAAAAGAGGCCCAGTCCGTATTAAACAGTGGATAAAGGCCTAGAAGCACTTGATGCTCATAAACCCCATCCTAGGCCCTGTCCATATCAAACTGTGGATAAAGGCTCTGGAAAAGAGGCCCAGTCTATATCAAACGGTGGATAAAGGCCTAGAAGCACTTAATGCTCACATTATCCTCCTAAGCTCCTAAGACCATCCGAATCAGACGGTGGTAAAGCTTAGGGGTGAACGACTAATGATCAAGATTATCCTCCTAAGCTCCTAAGACCATCCGAATCAGACGGTGGCGAAGCTTAGGGGTGAACGACTAATGATCAAGATTATCCTCCTAAGCTCCTAAGACCATCTGAATCAGACGGTGGCAAAGCTTAGGGTGAACGACTAATGATCAAGAGATTCCCCCTAAGCAATCATAAGACCAGCCGAATCAGACGGGGGCATTGCTTAGTGAGCGAATAGTCATCATCAATAATTCCTCCTAAGCAATCATAAGACCAGCCGAATCAGACGGGGGCATTGCTTAATGAGTGAATAGTCATCATCAACAATTCCTCCTATGCACGTAAGTCCAATCAGAATTAGACGGATGGCAAGGCTAGGGGTGAACGACTACTGTCAACAAAGGCTTCCTTGGCCCACTCTGATAGCCATCAAACATTAGCAAGGCTCAGGGACACTAACGGTCGCAAAAGGGCCTCTACGGATGGATACATCATCCTCACCAATAAAGGAATTCAAACGAGAACAAAATAATAGCTAAGTTCCTTGTTTATTCTTTTTGAAGTATTACTACATCACCGTTGTTGTTAATATTATTGTTATCCTTAAATATTTTAAGGAAGCTAACAGCAGTTGGAAATTTCTCTACTATCATATTTGTACAACTAACGGTGCAGGAAATCAAACGGAACAAAGTGACTTGAAGACACTCCTTTGTTTTATTTTCCATTTGAGTAATACTATCTTTCGCATCTTTTGCATCTCTATGATAGCTAACAGTGCAGGAAACCCAATGGGAACAAAACAACGGCCAAGTTCCTTGTTATCCCTTTGAGGTATCATTGCTATCTTCGACATAGTCACTATCCTTGCACATTTTTTAGGAAGTTGATAAAAGATAGAAAACTCTCTATTAGCATATTTGTATAGCTAACAATACATTATTATTATCCTTGGCATCTCTATGATAGCTAACGGTGCAGGGAATTCAAACGGAGTATAAACACTTGCAGATTTATGAAAAAAGTTCATCAATGAAAAGTCATACGACATCTATAGCATAACGCGAAAAGAAAGTACAATGAATACTCTGCCGGAGGAATTGTTGGCCGTGGAGGTTGACCATCTGGGAGCGAAAGTTGATCTTCTTGGAGTGGAGGTTGCCCTTTTTGAAGTGGGGACTCATTCTCATTCATCTCCCCGTCATCAGAACTTGACAATATGCTGAGTTGATTCTTATCAATCGTTGCAAATTTTTGATTGACGTAAGGAGTGAGAGCTGTCGGACTAAAGTTAGTATCCCCATAATATTCCAGGAATCCTTCCACCAGACCCTTCATGATTTCCCTTCGCCATCAGCCTATCTTTTCCAGAACCTGGTTGAGGTCTTGGCTCAGCGCGGAAGACTTCTCTCTCTCAGCCGTCAACTCCGACTATAGCTTCTCATTGAGCTCCCTCTCTGTCGCCTAATTTGACTCTAGTGTTTTGATGGAGGCCGATAAATCCTCCAATTTTCCCAATAGCTCCCCCACTTTGGTCTTTCCAGCATCCTCCTCACTTTGCAATCCTCCAGCGCATTATGAGTTTGCTCCTGAAGCCTAAAAGCACTAGCGATATCTTCCTTGACTCCCTTGTATTCCTCCCTGGCCAGAAATTGACAAAGAGATGAGAAAATGCCACCAAAAACTTGAGTATGTTGAGAACTCAAGGACATCTGCCGGAAGGTTCCCCTATCTTCCAAGATGGAAATTATCACCGCCAGAGCAGGAACCATATACACATCCCATAAGCAAGATATCAGTACTCTCAGAGATGGAACACGTTGGCACCCCAGGTCTCCCAAATTTAGACGATGGGTGAGAAAATAGACGCGAGTTGAGGTCAAAAGTCGGACCCTAAATCTGGATTTCAGGAAACAATAGAGGAGACGATGACTCGGAAGCTAGAGTGCCCATTGCCGGAGAGAAGAAGGTTGGAGAAGATTATCGAGGAGCTCCGACAGTAGTATCTGCAGAAAAATTCGAAACTTGGGTATCGTCAGATCTAACCAAAATTGGTGGAAAACTGCCAGTGTGCATGGGAGCCATAGGAATTGATAGTTGAACAGCGGCTCCAAGAGAACTTTCTTCGACTCCTTACCATTTGTGAATTTTCTTGGAAGCTTGCAAGAATTCGAAAGGACCCATCTCGGCTGCGGGAGTTGAAGTAGAAGTAGAGGATCCGGAAGCAGCTCTTTCTAGGTTGCCCGGATGATGACTTGAGCTTGGAATAGGGATACCAACGCTTACAAATTCCTCATGTTAAGGAGAGGGCAATTGATTGCCTACATATGTTTTCATCAATAATTTCTCCTGTTTAGGAAAAGGCAATTGGTGCCTACAACTGTATGCAAAGCTTCCTAAGCCCATTCCGGTCCCTCTAAATCAGACGGTGGCATGGCTTAGAAACACTAACAGAGCCATAAAAGTCTTCAAAGAATGAATACAGATAAACGGCTTCTCATCATACAAACTGATAAAGTGCACAGCTTCACTAAATCTAGTTTCACCGTTACAGGTAATCAAACGGATTATAAAAGACTTGGTCTTTTCCCATTATTATTAAACTGTTATCATTCCTAATATCTTCAGGAAATCAAACGGAAGGAGATAACAAATGGTAAGGAAAAGGGCTTAGTTCCTTTTTTCCTAAAATTATTAACAACCATTTTTAGGTTGCGTCAATAGAAGAGAAAGAGACTTTTGTCTTCATTATTGAAATATTATCATTATATGATATCTAATGATACAGGATATCTAAACGAGAAGAAAATTACTTGTCATGTTTTCTTCTCCGTTAAAATTATTATACACCTAACATTTCAGGAAAAAGATAGCAACCCGGAAACAATCTGGTAACCATGGAAAACCAACCCGGAAGCCATGCAAGATCATCCGGTAAATTGAGCTATCAAGCTTTTAATTCTCTTAAAGCATGAGGTACAATTACATTCTCTTAAAGCTTTAAATTCTCGCAATGCTTGAGAATAATATGCTACTAACATTTAAATTTACGAGTTTAAATTATTATTGATAGCATACATATGTATGTATATTTATCATGGCATTCAGCCAAGCTAACGAATTACAGGCCCGATAGCATGCATGTTATAAGATGCAGTCAGCATTATTGGCAGCGTGCCACCATAATCCATCATCGTCTCTTCAACAGACGATTGACTGGTAGCGGATGAATCCACCATAATCTATCGTTGTACGTACAAGCTTCCAAAGCCCATTCTGATTCTGCCAGATTAGACGGTGGCAAGGCATAGGAACACCAAAAGAAGAATGAATAGTAGTGGAAATAACCCGCCAAAATCCAACGAGTGGTAGTGGACACAGTTGGCCAGCCTCGCATATACTTATCTTCGTCTTCCCAACAGATGGTTGCATGACAGCGGATACAATAATCAAATGGGAAGGTGAAGACTTGCCTTTTTCTGTTTTTTGCAGGTTGTACAAATGTAGGCTTTGCAAATGAAATGTAAAAGCTGTCCGGGAACTGACTCGGAAGCAATAAGAAAAAGCTATCTGATAGCCATCTGGATAAAGATCTCAACCCGAGAGCTACCCGGTAGCCATCTAGAAAATTGAGCAATTAAAGCTTCGAGCATGCAACACATGTATAATAGCATGAATGCACACTAGCAAACACAAGTGATTGGATCAAGCAAGCGGGTGTCATCTACAACTAACACTAGACGAGTGACATGTTACCGGCTCCATGCATCGGCATGTATTACCATATTAATTACACCCTCTGCATGCTTCCTTCACATACAGACATCAAGCATGCGCCACTGTCAAACGGGCTGCACTATACCACCGGCAAGCTATCGGTTAACAGAAGCCGCATTCAAGTTACAGGGTATGGAAAGTTTCCGGGTTCAGGTGCAGTAAGCCTACAACCATCTTCTGGCGTCACATGCATGCGACATCATCAAGCGGCACAACTACTTACCATCTCCAGCAGGCTATCTGATACGAGCACGAGTGCTCATCATGGACACTTCACTAGAAGCAAAGGGATTGAGGTTCTACTCTTGAAAGCTCTAAGGGATGAGGAGGGTGACTTGAAGATCCATAAGGATTGGGTGACTTGTTTACATGCCAACTCACTCACCATGGCACATTTAAGGATCGCACCCCTCTCAAATATCGAAGGAAGCCGAGAGAGAATAGTCATGGGTTGTCCGGGCAAAGCATGGAGAGCCCCGCCGGAAACCCTTGCAAACCATGAAGAAACGGGGCCAGCCTC
>NBIL01138850.1:0-12169 GCA_002752925.1 Viola pubescens var. scabriuscula
AATAATAAGTTCCATTAAGAGTGAGTTTCACTACTTATATAAGTGAAAGAGTAAATTACACGTGACACTCCAACTATAAAAGCATGTCTATAGAATTCCTATACTTCCATACAAAATGTTGAAAAACACATGATGATTAGTTCACTACAATAGCCACATTAATCATATCGGTCGACGGTCGGTCGAGGCTTTTCTCATTCACTCTCCCTCAAGGGCTTCTACCTAGCTCGTGTTTATGCGCTCGATGCTGTATCTGTTGATGAGTACATGCATTCGAAGCATCGCTAGGTTGGAGCCCGGCCAGGGAAAGTACATGAGACGTGCCTCGTTTTAAGCATGCAACATTCCAGTTAGCTATTTGCACTCAAGGCATTAAAAGGAGGAGGAGAAGAGAAGAAGAAATGGTTCAAGGTAACATAATCAAGTAGTTTTTATTATAGCTCTGAATAGATTTCTTGTCTAACTAATAATTACACAAGGGATTTAGGTCTTCTACACATTCTCAGCACTACTAGATTTTACACTTTAAAAGGATAACTAGATGGATTCACTTGACAAGGAATAGCATTTACATTAGGAAGGACAACTATGATTAGATTATGATTAGTTTTAGGTTAATGATTTTATTACTGTTAAAAGCTAGGGGAGTTCACAGTTTGGTACCCTATTGTTTGTAATTTCGGTTCGAGTACCTAATTTGATTGATTGGTTCACGTCAATGATTTTTCTACCTTGTTAGGTTGGGTACCCGTTTGATATATTATTTTCTAATTTTAATTATTTTGTTCTAAATCTTTTGAAAAAATTGTATCAATGTTTTACATTTTTTTTCTGAATTTTGTTTTTGTTGTTTTTGATTTTTTTTAACTTACCAAATTATTTTCTAAATGAAACCGTTGTCTTCATAATAACTTAATAATTGATAAGTTAAAAATAATTCTCAATTTTATTTTGGAGTCCAATTTTTTTTTGAAAAGAATAAAAAAATATGTTCAAAGTAAATTTGTTAAAATTTTGGATGAAAATCTTAACAGAAGGGTTTCATTGCGATGAAAAAATAATTAGGAGAGCTGAATCCAATTTTTTTTTTAAGGGGTTTATTTGTCGGATAATATTAATAGTTCAGGAAGAGTAGAGGTACTACTGACCATTTTATTTTATGAGTAAAACCTAAAAGATGAAAAAGAAGTACGCAAGACTAAGGTTGTCGATCTCGTACCGATTTGTGTCTTAGTTTTATTATTGGTACTGAATATATCCATTCTGGTTAAAATACCGATATTGTATTTCTCACATTTATATAATTATATATAAATTTATGATATATTTTTTAGTATTAGGATAAGACCGTACACAGTGGCCGGTATAACCGATAGATATAAATGGAGATGATTTAACACTTTTTGTTTTTTGGAGGTTAGAAATAGTATTTTTATATTAAAAAACGCACGCATAGGGCATAGGCACACAACCACAAGCAAGCACCGGCAAAACAAAACAGAAGGCATTCTCCAACGAATCTGGGCGGCTGAGAACATCTTAATATTCTCAACAATTTAGCAGAGAGCCAACCTCTCAGGTCAGTTTTATTTTTTCCCAATTTTCAATTTTCAATTTTCATTATCGATCTCTCTGCATTTCTCCAATTTTGCCCTTCTCGTCCCCACATCCGGAGAATACTTTTTATTTTTCTAGCTCCTACACCGCCGGAGCATCCAATCAACAATCACAATCACAATCCTCCCCACTTAAATCGCCGACCCTTACCACACACGTGTCATGACTCTATTCGTTCCTTCTTATCTGGGAGGGATGAGCGCTTTGAGTTTCCCGTACCTTAATTAAGGCAGTAAATGTCTTGTGTTACCACTAATTAACACGTTGAACTCATTTCCATATGCAGCCAGCCGCAGTCCGCAGAGGAGAGACGCGTTTGGTGAAGCAACCCACTTTTTTGACCAGGAGAGAAACTTCGTCTGTCATCTGTCGTTTCCCAAGAATCGGGCTGTCATTTGATGAAAATGACAGTCCGATTCCAATAAACCCCCCATTCCCTCCTCCATTCGCCAGCAAGAATACGGTATATTCGTTTCGCAGATTCTTCTACGTCCTCTTCTCCAATCCAAATTGTATTTTTGAATTCATAATCTCAACAATAGGTGGTCATCGTTCAATTGCTCTTCCCTTGCCATGTCATAAAGAAATTGTTTGATTCTGTTATGAGCGATAGTGTTCTTCTGTTTCCGATATGGGTTCCTTGTCTGGAATCCGTCCAGTAGTCGCGGCTGCTGCTGTTGCTGTAGCATCTGTTTCCGCTGATTTTTCTGAAAAGTTTCAATCTTTCATATCATCTGACCTGGGTTACTGCCCAGGACAATCCCATCCTTCGTGTTCCAGTTCAGTTCAAGATCCATACTTTTCATGGGTTTCTCACATATCGGGTTCTAAGCTTGCTAACTTGTCGTTTGTAACTAGAATTCGTATTCCTGTGCCTGCCGTTAGCTTCCCAGTTCCAAATGTGGGCAACTATTTTGCTCCTAGTAGATTAGGTTCTTCGGTTGCGCCGTCCTCTTTTCTTTTTAACTTGTATCAGTCTGCAGAGTTGGGCAAAGTCCCAAAACCAATTGAATTCACAAACAGTACTGTTCCTACATCACATCCTGATGTATTGTACAGATGGCATTTGCCAGAGCCAAATACTGTTGATGTTCATGGGTCTTCTGATTGTTCCTCTGCCAAGTCTAGGACTGTGGTTGTTTTGCTAGGATGGTTGGGATCAAAGCAGAAACATCTTAAGAAGTACGCAGAATGGTATACTTCAAGGGGATTTCATGTCATTACTTTTACCTTTCCTATGGCTGAGATTCTTAGTTATCAAGTTGGTGGGAAAACAGAGGAGGACATTGGCTTGCTTGTCAACCACCTGGCTGATTGGTTGGAAGAGGAGCATGGGAAGAACATGATCTTCCATACTTTTAGTAATACTGGATGGTTAACGTAAGTTCTCTTCTCCACAAACTTCTTGGCATGTTGTTATCTCTGTTGTCACTTCTACATCAGATGATTCGCTCCGCATGCTAAGTTTTGTTCACTGTACTACAGGTATGGAGTTATACTGGAGAAGTTTCAGAAGCAGGATCCTTCTTTAATGGGAAGGATTAAGGGTTGCATAGTGGATTCAGCCCCTGTCGCGGCTCCTGACCCTCAGGTAAATATTGCTTGTAGTTCTGCCACATGCGTTGTTGCCCTGATTATTATCATGAGATGCTTTAAAATTGGGTTGGAATTTGGTATACGTCTCTCTTTATCGGTTAGCTTTTTCCACTACTCTTTTTCTGTATTCCATTTGCTTGCTTGATGATGCCTTATCTCTTTATCGCTTAGCCTTTTGTATTACTCACTAATCCAGGAACACCCTGTCGTTTTCTCGCTTTAGATAAGCAATGCATTTCTCCACTTGAGAATTGTCAATATTACATTGTGAAACAATTGGCAGTTGTTATAATTGAATTAACTGTTTCTGGTAATCATGCTAAAAGGGGTTAGGGTTGTTGGTTTAGGGTACAGTTTTTTACCCTTCAGACTTTCATTGTCAAAATATCATTCTGCTTATTCATATCATTTTTCAAATGCTAGCCTACCTAGATGACTTCGGTATATATTCAAGTTCTTCATTATATCTGCTCGTCTTTTGTTTTTTTCTTTGAATTTCATGTCATCATTCCATGTCTTTCATTGTTCAGGTGTGGGCTTCAGGTTTCTCTGCAGCTTTTCTAAAGAAGCATAGTGTTGCTGCAAAGACGCAAATAAGTTCAAATGAGTCAGATATGGAGGTAGTAGTTGGTGGCAAAACATTAGTGCAACCCAAGCCTGCGCCAACTGAAGCTGCGTTATTGATGATTCTGGAGAAGTTCTTTGGGGTAGTTTTGAACCTGCCTACAGTGAATAGGTAATCTCTCTATCCTGCCAGTAAAAAAATACGCCAGCACTTAATAATACTATCACTATCACCATCCTCATTAACTGACTCTCATAACATGGAAGTTTAGTTAATGCTTCATTATTATGTTACAGGAGGCTATCGGATGTGCTAAGCTTATTGTTATCCGGACAACCAAGTTGTCCGCAGCTATATATTTATAGCTCTGCCGATAGAGTCATTCCTGCAGGATCCGTTGAATCATTTATTGAGGAGCAGCGGAGGGCTGGGCATGAGGTCAGGGCTTGCAACTTTGTCTCCACCCCTCATGTAGATCATTTCAGAAATGACCCAAAACTGTATACAACTCAACTCAGTCAGTTTTTGGATGACTGTGTGCTCACCTGTTGCAAGCATTCTTAACTGAATCCGGTCGGCAATGACTTAACCCAATTCTTTTTTTCTCACCATTCATCATTTTTATACAATTAAAGGAATTATTTCATGCACATATTTGAATACAACATTAGGAATAATAACTCTCCTGTTGATTGTACTTGGAAACATGAATAAAGGTGCTGCTGAATTTTACATTGTGTTTGGATAGTTAAAGAAAGGAACTGAATTGATTGGTCAGGTAGGATCATGAAAGTAAGGTAATAAACTCCTTCCTTGTTTCGATAAGGTTGCCTAAGTTTCTGTTTCTGTATTAGGTTGGATTTTATGCACATATTTGAAACCAACATTGGAAGATCCATGATGCATACATACTGCAGAATTGTCTTGTTTCTTGGAATATCCACATATATGTACATGCCCAAGTGGTGAATTTTAGAAAGCAAATGCATATTGCATAGGCGCATTGTAAATATATAAAAACATAATTATATGACCATAATAGCTTACGTTCGTAGGTACTACTAACTAGTCTGTAGGATAAGATGCCTTCATTGCAATTCCACAGAGGCCAGTCTTTGCATCCACATCTCTCTGCATCCTGATATATCCTTTCTCCCCCCATGTTGTGCCCCAAGAGTTCTTAACCAACCAATACCTTGTCCCATTGCTCTCTCCATACCCCACAGCCGCAACCCCGTGGTCGAGTTCTGTCCCGCACGGTCCAGTAAATACACCACTTGAATAGAACTGAAAGTGGAGATCTCCAGCATCGATGGCTACAGCAACTGGCTGGTAAGTCACCGCCTTCAACAGTGCGTTTTCGTCGTTGGCGGGGACATCTTGGTGCCCTTTTATGGTGGCAACCGGTTGGTTTTCTTTCTTGGTGTTGCAAGTGTCGTCTGATGCGTTGTATGGGTAGTTAGCCTCAGAGGTCAAGCCGTGTTTCTGTATGAATTCAAAGGCGCCATCCATCCAACCGCCGCTACAACCTTGGTCTCCGCCCTGGGTGTCGCAGTCCACAATCTCTTGTTCGGATAGGGATATCAGTTTACCGGTTTTAATCTTGACAAGCCCTTCTGTGGCTGCCACTGCCGAGAATGCCCAGCAAGAACCTGTGTGTGGTGACTTATCAGTAGGGAGTCAGACGTATGATAGAATCTCATCCCTGCTTATCAAAACAAGTTAAAACTTAATCTACGTAAAACTTACCGCATTGGCCTTGGTTCTTGATGGGTGTGACAGCTCCTCTCTTCCTCCAATCCATGGTAGATGGGAGTGAGCCAGCAACGTTCTTCTGGTATTTGAAAGGCTGGGTTTGCTGAGAGCAGACATGGGGTTTGTATCTATTCCTTGAGGCCTTGAATTCTTCATTTGTAAGATCAGCGAACTCATTTACTCCCAATTTGTAAAGTCGGTCCCTACTCTCATACCTATTGAATGATAAAATACGTCCCACGTTTTCTTTAAAGACGCTGTATCTCATCTCTTCCTCAATCGCGTCCTTATACACACGTCCGTAATCAACCATCCATTTCTCATGCCTCGCCCGCATCGACTCATCTTGGAGGCTCCGACCCGTTGATTGAGTAGACCAACACCCTAAGATTATCGAAGCCAAGGCCAACAAAATAATACTAGTACTTGTCATTTTTAGTTAAAACTATTGTAAGTTTGTATACGAGAGTGAGCAATTTGCAAGCATATATACTTGCACTTTCCTTTATATAGTAGTAGTAGTTATATTTTATTTGGGGTACAATTTTTGAAGGCTGGCCTTTCAAAAATATTCTACGTGCCATGAAAAGTGTTTTGATTTGGATCAAATCCCTTTTGTATGTGTCGATAATTTGAGATTAAGAGTAATGCTAGACTACGTGTACGTGACATTTGAAAGGTCTTTGTTTAACATTTTAGTAGTCTTTCTAACTTTATATATACCAATAAAGTGATTAATTTTGGTTGTATTTTTAATTTTTGATAAAAATATCCCTATATTTATTAATTAATTTTACCATTTATAATTAAATATCCATAGGGTTTTTAAAATAAAATGGGTCATTAGTACCTCTCCCCATGAACTTTTGTTCCCTAACAAATAGACTCCTTAATATATTTTTTTGGATTCAGCTCCTTTAACTATTTTTTCGTCGTAATGATTGGCGGTGACTTTTTAAAATCGTGTGGGATTAGAATTGGGTTTTAACCCAATTACCCAACCTAAGTTGTAGTTGATTAGAATTGATATTTTTAACCCGATTAGGAGTGTGGTTTTGTTCCATATATATATGGACATAGTTATGCAAATTGTAGTGCGCCGAACTTAAGGGTTTAGAGATATAGCTCGTGTGCCTGCTAATACGGAAGACTGTGTTGGCATGATTGGAGAGGTTTTATAAAGGTGTGATGGTTGGTATTCGATGCCTTTATACAACTGAACGAAGACAAGACAGGAGAAGCAAAGATTGAGATCGAGATCGCGATCTAGGTGTGACGGTTGATTCCATACTTCGTGACCGTGATTGACATCGAGCAAGAAGCGAAGGTCGTTCCAAGTTTCAAGCTTACCAATGGATAATGATTGCTTCGTTTGTCGATTGTTGATTGAATTAACCCCAATACTTGTATGCCAAGATTATAATAGAACGGGGCTAACCAGCCTGTCCTTAAACACGAATGATCGACAAACTGTAGATTTTATCCATCATGAAATGCTCATCCTCGGCCAAGTCATAGAAATGTCATAGATCAAAGTGAGAGAATGCGTCGAAAACAAATCTCATTAAAAGGGATGTCGAAGCAGCCCTCGTGGTGACCGTAGTCCCTTACTACACAAGTGTCAATCCCTTATGTAGAGATTAACTTGTCTAATCTCCCTAATTAATCTGTTTTTTTCTTCTTTTTTATAAGCAAAGACTTTATTAATCAAGCCCACATGTCATCAAAATAATGACAGCGGGAGATCAGACCAAGAAATCATTCCTTGACCAGAAACTAACAGATCGTTCACGCTATAGCAAATCAGTGGTGTTATGACAAGCTGGGCCGCCTGGGCTCGTAGGGTCCTTGACGAGTCTTCTTTGACCCGCGAGTGCAGGCCTGGGCTAAGGCCCAGCTGGATTTTACCCATAACACTTTTAGATTTTTCTGTATAAATAATTTTAGAAGTATCATGTGTATATTTATATGCATTTCGTCTAAACTAACATTACGTACGTTACGTACATAACTTACCTTGAGAGAAATGATCTTTAACCGATTTGCTATATGGTTTCGTTTGCGTTTGTAGGAGGAATCAGTGGCCTTTTACAGTAAATTATTAAATTTTTTTAGTTAAATACGATAGAGTTTGAGAAATATAAGCATCCTCCACCATTAAGGGAAAAAAACTCTCCGTGACGAGGAATTATATAATATACTTAGTGTGTCATGTCATTCCGTTCACCCACTATACATTAAAGTACGTTGGCGGTTACAGATTAAGTGGTTTTAAAATTTTGAATTTTATAAATACTATAAAATTAAATAGTGATGGAATAAACTCCAAAGAAATTTGTACACGTATAACTACCTTATATTGATTTAGATGAACGTCTAATTAAAACACGGGCTGTATTATATAACTTTTCCTCCGACGCATATGCTGATTCACTACCAAAACAGGGACTATCTGGCTGTAATTGTGGTTTGGGCACTGGTGCGTTTATTATTTCTTGGAAGTATATGGGTCTTGTATTGATTTGGCCTAAAAAAAACTCAATTGAATAATTTGATACTTTTAACCGTAAACAGTTCTAAACACTTTAATTACTCTTAAATAGATCAATCACGTACGAACACAAATAATTAATACTAACTCAATAGATTTAAGAATACACGCTTTTCGCACTAAAAAAAAGTTCGTCAGGCACATATCCGCACGTATCTTGGCTATGGTATATTGATCTATCTTGGTGATCCTTCCAACCTCTTGTATAAAAAGGGTAGGGTAGAGAAATAGGTTGGAGGATCGGAATGGCGAATAAAAGAGGTGTTTGGTTGTACTTGGAGCTGGTGGTAGTAGCCATTGCCATTGGTGTGGGTGGATCGTTGGCGAATGCTGCAGCTGACGCCAGGCCTTCAAAACCAAGCCATTACGCCATGCCATTCAACAGGACCAGCTTTCCAAATGGTTTCATTTTCGGAGCTGGATCAGCCGCTTACCAGGTATATATATATATACACAGAAGCCTCGTGTGGAGGTGGGGGCTGTGGTTGTTACGTACTATATATACATGCACATGTTAATTTGTACCGAATTATTTATGTTCTAATTGTTGGCGTCATGCGTTTTGATTATTTTGAGACAGAAGGAGCTGCTCATATCGATGGCAGGGGTCCAAGTATATGGGATACCTTCGCTAAAAACCATCCAGGTTGTTTTTCTGCTTTATGCCTTGGGATTATACTTTTTTTCGAATCCGTAATTAGTGATTATTATTTTATCGCGGAGAATTGATAAGAATCAAAATATAATTAATTAGTTGGTGTCCCCTAACAGAAAAAATAGAGGATCACAGCTCTGGAGATGTGGCTGATGACTTTTATCATCGATACAAGGTAAACAAAATACTTATACCTAGCTATTTAATTTCCTCAACCTAATTTTGTATGCCTATAATAGAATGCATCTTTAATTTGTGGAGGTTGACAGAAATGTTTTTTTTGCTCTCTAATTTCATAATACATAAATAAATACCTATATAATAATGGTGTAAAAATAATTTGGCAGGAGGACGTACAATTGATGAAAAAGATAGGGTTGGACTCATTTAGGTTTTCCATATCATGGCCAAGAGTATTACCTAGTAAGAGAAGTTGATTAACTATAATTACTGTTTGACATATCTCGTATGACATATTTGGTTACTCGTAATGAACTATAAGTAACGAGAATTGAAGTAATGAGAATGAGTAAGAATGAGAACCTCATTGGGCCTCGTTCTTGACCCATTCTTATTTTTTTTGTCCTCATTACTAGTAACCAAACAATCAGAATACGAAGAATTATGTATTCGTTCTCATTTTTTGTGGTTCATTATGAGTAACAGAATATGGATATTAATATATGTGTATGGCACTCATTAGTTTTACTATTCCTTAATTTTCAGAGGGAAAAATCAGCTGTGGAGTGAATGCATTAGGCGTCAAGTTTTACAATGATCTTATCAACGAGCTTCTAGCTAATGGTAATTAATTATCAAATCTTAGATCCATCTACAAACTCTTGACCGATGGTTAATTAAGTAAATCTAAATCCCCTTAACGTTAACTAGTTATGCTTATACAGGTATTATCCCTTTTGTAACATTGTTCCATTGGGATCTTCCTCAAGCTTTGGAAGATGAGTATGGTGGATTTCTAAGTCCTAAAGTAGTGTAAGATTTCAACACTTTAAAACACACTTTCGGTCTCTTCTACTATCCAATTTGTTTTTTTAATAAGCTGAGTTTATATTAATTAGAAAAAGGAAAAACTTGTCATGAAGAACATGACCAGGTACAAGAAAGCCATCTGCCATTAAAGGCAGCAGCAGCAACCAAGCACTCCTACATCAGCAAAAAACGAAAGGAAAAAGGAAGAGAACACACGAGCAAGACCCAACGCCATAACCTCTAACTTAACTTAGCAGCCACTCCGGGGACTGCATCATGTCATATATGCTATACTATCCAATTTTCACAAGCATAATCATTAATCGTCATTCAATCCCTGTCTTTTACAAGTTCTATCCGATCTACTCTTATATTTTCAAAACTTCTAAATATTTTAAAAGTAAAAAGTAATTGTAAGGTTATTTTAAAAAAGAAAACAAATTCAGAAAGAAATGGGATATAAATTAACAAAATTCAGAAAAATCCAAAATAAAGTATTTCTTGGAAAATGATCTACTTAAAATTGATAAAGATTCCAAAAAGAAATACAAAAAATACGAAAGGATTAACAGGTTTTGTTAATTTATTTTAAATATAATTGAGAATTATTCGGTACTTTTTCTATATTTCCTATTTGTATATTTTTTTTAATATTTGTTAATTTCCTATTTGTATAATTAAAATGAATAACTATTTATTAATATTTATTTATTTTATTGAAATTAATAATTTAAGATTATAGATGTGAAAATATATGGAATAAACATTGACTAATGATAAAAACAACATTTAAGTATTTTACTTTTATTGTATAAATCAATTGATTGATTAAATTAACCTATTAATAGTTGATAAGTTTTTAATTCTAGTTATTAATTTCCAATGGCACGTGTCAATTTTATATTAACTTTCAAGTGCCATGTCTAAACACTATGTTAACTTTGATTTTGCATCAATAAAATAATTTGAAGTAATGTTTCCAGCACATGTTACCTTTAAGATTAATTTTACACCCAAAAAAGAGAGTAAAAAACTAATCTTAATGTCGAGGCCGTAATCTCCCTACATAATTTCTTCAATTCCTTATATACATACTCTATATTAATGATATATAAGTTATTTATTACTCGATCACAACCAACTGTTCGTGCTCATAATAAGTAGTAAACTTTTGTATAATAATTAACTAACTAAATACACATAAATAGGGATGATTTTAAGGAATATGCGGATTTTTGCTTCAAGACATTTGGTGACAGAGTGAAACATTGGTCCACGCTTAATGAGCCTTACACTTTCACCGATAGTGGATACAACGGAGGCGTGTTTGCACCTGGGCGATGCTCAACCTATGTCGGCAACTGCATACAAGGCAATTCTTCTACTGAGCCCTACATTGTTGGCCATCACCTGCTTTTGGCCCATGCAAAGGCTGTTGATCAGTACAAGCGTAAATATCAGGTCAGGAGCTTTACACAATAATGTTAGTTCTATCCAATTCCACTGTTTCTAATTGTGTTTACCTGGATGCCTTGAAGATCAATGCAAATTTGAGTTGACGATTGAAACTGTTAAGCTTTAAGGAGTTATAAGAAAATGTTAAAGAACCTATTAAGAAGGATTGGTAGGTAAAAGCTTTTACAAAAAAAAAGTGTATGATAATGAATTTCATTAGTAGTTTAATTAAAATTTAGATTTGAACGAATTAACACCCAGGTCCTAGCAATAATGTGTAAAGAAAAGTGAGAATTGAGTAAAGAAATAAATTGTTTCACATGTAAGTAAAAGAAATAAGTAATGAGTTCTAAGTTTAATAAAAAAAGAAAATAATAAATCAGTGGAGGTTACCCGAGGTTAATACATCACCCCGTGAGAAGTTATATACTGGTTTTAGCTTTTCAAGTCAGTGAGTGATTACACGTAATAGGGTGAATAAATTTTAAATTTTGAAATATTGTCTACCTAAGGGACTTGGTTATATGCAATTATTCGTTAATGAGTTGATATAATTTTATTGATTTAGCAATTCAAATAGATAAGTTGAGATAGAAAGTGAAGATTGGTGCATGATGTCTCCCCATTTTTGAAATGTTTGTTTTGAGAGTAAGTGTTCCCCTTGTTAAAAATAGGACTTGCTTTTAAACAAGTTTGGTACCTTCTTACCTAGAGAGAGAAGAGTTACCCCCCTCAAGTTTCCCCCTCAATCATATTGGGTCATACTATGCGCTAATAATTATGACCCAATAATTCACACCTTAGCAATTTCTAAGAGAGGTGATATGTTTGTTACACCTATTAAAGATATGTTATGTTTCAATGGACTCACAGAATGAGGCCATTTATGACAAAATAAACTCTTTAGGGTGTGTTTAGATTGAAGAGAAAATAATGGCATCTCATGTAAATATGTAAGTTCCAATAATAATGTGCAAGAAAAATA
>NBIL01138872.1:0-10630 GCA_002752925.1 Viola pubescens var. scabriuscula
GGAGTCATCTTATTGTTGTGGCTTTATAAGCTGATGTCCAGTTCCTTTGCAGGGGAAAGCAGTCTTGATTACACCAAATGTAAAACCAAATAAAGAAATGGTTGCTTGCTTGGTAAAGGCAGTTCATGGTCAGGTATTGGTAGTCACAGTTTATGCACCTTCTCGCGATAGGGTCCTGCTATCATGCTCTTTCGTGTACTTCTCTAATGCCTCTACTTCTATACTTGCAATGCTTTTTAATTAGATTTGGTGAAATGCTCCTCAGGAAGTGGAGAAAAGCCAGATACCTGCAGAGAAGTCTGCAGAGGATTATTTGATTCTTTCATCCGAAGAAGATCATGCAATTTGTTTGCCTTTCCTTGAGAAAGGTACAAGTCTAGTATCCCGTCTTGTTCCTATAAAATTCTATTAGGTTTTGTGATCCTTCGGTCTTACCTCTACTTGCAGGACTACCGGTCTACAGTTCAGAGCTTCTGTTAAATGGTATCATTATCCAGAAACTGGAATATGCAAGGTCAGGACTATTGTGGCATGATATCAGATTAATTTCAGATGACCATTGTATAAAACTTAGGATATATTTATTGATTCCTGTTTCCATTTTTATACGTGTTTGATGTTTGATGATTGCTGATACCTCTGTACTTTGTTATCTACATGACAGACACCGACTCTTCGTGGATCGTGCCAAGATAAATCGTTCCACCAAACGCTGAAGGGGAAGATGGTGAATTCTGTTTTTGTTGCAAGCCAATGCAAGGCATGTTGCTGTAGTTATGTGCAGCAGAAAAACTCTGAAGGTTAGAAGATAGGAAGGCCCCCCTACCTTTTTGTATAGTTTCTAGATTTTGGGTCAAGAAACATGTAATCCTCTGAGCAGAGAACCTCCAACAATAACAAGAATATAGATGGCATTAAAATTCAGCTTCGTCTTATTAAGGTTACACAACTATATAGAACAGGCCATAAATTAAAGACAACAAAAACTCGGAGGTGAAATTTGAGTTTGAATCCGAATACGAATCCCTGCTGGTACTTTATAAAAAACAAACAACCGCCTTGAGTATAGCTTAGGAAGCAAACCAATTTGGATTTGCTGGGGAGACTAGACTCTCAATGTGTAAGGGATGGCATTTGCCCCAACAGACTAATTAGAAAATCGTGACCTTGTTGTACCTGAGTAGTGTGGAACTTTCTCGAATTCACATCATATAAAGCAAGTCTTTCACTGCTCACAAACACCAGAACATTGCCCGCTCTGGTTATATACACAGGAGTTGGGAAACTAAGCTTTTCAATCTGCCTTGAGTATGAAATGATGAGGGATTTCACCCACGAATCGCTCCTGCCATACTCCTTCATGGACCATATCGATAACTTTCGTCTCCGCTCATTGATTGCAAAGCAGAGACATCCATTCAAAACCTGCAAACTCCTATAGTCCTGACACGTCATAATTCAAATTGGGTGTTGGTGGCAGAGGCAACTCCCCAGTTATATCTTCTGCTGCTGCTGCATCAAAGTACACCATCACTAGTTTGTGCCCTGAATCGCAACGATCCGCCAACCAGTGTGGACGGCAGTTCATATTTACAGGAGCTGCCTCTAAAATGGAAATGTTGTAAGGGAAACCCCCGTGGCAACTAATAGATGACCATGTGTTTGTTCTGAATGAATAGACCTCGAGAGGATCATCTCGCGGGAAATAGGCAGTTGGAGGGATTCTTAAGGCCTTATAGTCGCTCGTTCCATGACCATACCCGATCCCCAACGGGCCCAAGAAATCAATTCCATTCGCGTAAGTTGTCCAACAGATGGATTCCAGATGAAGACGCCAAGCTCATTGGGTCCCCCGAGACCACCACATTTGATCAAGAATAGGCCGTCGTAAGAACACAGTGGATAAATCCTATCCTTACTCCTTGTCAATTTCAGAAACTCATCTACCATCACAGTTTCCTCCTCAACAGCAACAATGTTGTTGTTTTCTTCATAGACTAAGGAGCAAAATCGGCCAAAACCTTGCCAGAAGAGAGACCTGTACTGGTTGAGTTTGAGATGATCTCTAACGAAGCTAGGTTCGTCGATTCTCTTACAGATTTAAATCGAAGGATTGACTTGACAGGTAAGTTCGATAAGATCAACTGTATCAACTCCACCGGTATTTCTTCCTTTCTTTCGGACATCCTCCGAGTCCGAGCAAACAAATCAAACGCATGTTTAAAGCAAAGCAAAGAAAACAAACAGACTAAACCCTCATCCACCCAAAACCTCCATTGATAAACCATAATAATCTCTTATTCAAAAGAAAAGAAAAAACAGTCGAAGGGCGATAAATTACACTAAACAATTCTTCAATTAATCCTTCAAACTTGAATCATGATGAATAACTTAACCTATATATGTTGTCGAAGTAATTCACAGTTTGCGAAATTGTATAACGAAACAAGAGGATCAAGAAAAACAAGCCCACCGCTTGGAAAATCGAATACAGTCTAACCTTGAGATAGTCGGAGTATATAATTAGGAAAAATCTATTTATATAAATATAAAAATCATGCGGTGGTGGCTAGTGGCTTATCAGCAAATCAGGATCTACTAATTAATTTTTTTAATATAATTTAATTAAAATATTAGTGTTGGAATTTAAAAAAAGAATGACTAAACTCAATGGTGCAAACTTCATAAAAATCGAGTTTAATCCTAGTACTCTTTTGAATTTAACTTTAAATTATTTATTTTATTTAACTTATATGTATTTTGTTAAGTACATCATAGTATTTTATACATTATTAAATTATAAATATTTGTAAACTCAACTATAAATAACCGGCGATAGGGTCCTGATATCATGCTCTTTCCTGTACTTCTCTGATGCCTCTGCTTCTATACTTGCAATGCCTTTTAATTAGATTTTGTAATTCTCTGCAACATGAGCAGAGAACCTTCAACATTTTGGGTTTTGCTGGCGTAATGGAATGTGGGACCAAATTGAAGAATTCTTCATTATCTCGTTTGCATGTTCAAGTGGTTTCAAGGAATCCAACGTAAGAGTTGAATAGGTAATTTCTCCATACGTAAGAATTGAATATGTGGTACCTGACTCTGAAGTCATCTATTAGATTTCGAAACCAACAAAGCTACATAACTTGTAACGACATAAAATTGCCAATCATGCTTCCTTAAATACATGGGAAGTGAAACAACCTAAACAGACATCACATGTTGAGAATGGTGTTTCTGGTTTAGCCATCTGCACATTCTAATTGAACCATCTTCTCGTTGCCTTGTACCAAGAGCATTGTCATGGAAGCGGCGGAAAAAGCATTCAGCAAAAGAAAACTAAATGTGAGCTCTGATGCATAAGATGGATTGAAATTTTTTAAACCTATTGATCATACCAAAATTTGAAATGAGATCCTTATACAGGAGATTCTAGTTCCTTATACGTCAGTCAAAGAACCCATCCCTACAGCTTCTGGTTCCACACGTCACAGAAACAAAAATCCAAACTCCATTTCTTCAATCAATGTCATCTGGAGAAGATACTTACAAGTGCCATTAAACATTAAAAAACAAAAAAGTCAAGTAGAAGATGGTTATCTGCATTCCTAATGCCATTAAGATGTAGAGCAAACAGTACCAGTTCATCAAACTAACGATTAGCTTCAGGTGCTGACCCATGATTATTGAAACTTTCAAAGCCTCCATTTGTTGGTGGTGCTGGATTTGCTTGATAATTGGGAAGTGGAGCCATTGATGGGAGCACACCAGATGGAGAGGGTGCTGCTGTACTCCCAGGAACATTTATTGGAGGCATTTGAGCACTGCCGGGTATGGGAGGACCACCAAAGGGAGGTATCATTGGTGGCATAGGCATACCAGGGTGTTGCGCATAACCTGACAACACGATGAGAAAAGGATATATTGCACACAGGCAGTCACTGTCAAGTGTCAACAAAGAATACACTGAATATACGGGCAATTGTAGTATGACCAAGGAGGAAATGATATGTTTGTCTAAACCGACAACAAATGGTGAAGATAAGCAACATCCTTTTACCCAAAAAAAAACTAAGGAATAATTCCTAGAGCAAAATACAGTATGAAGAGTTCACAAGCACACGCAACACACAAAAGCAGAAAGATGAATACACATAACAAAATGGGCAAGGTGGGATTTGAGGATTACCTGGGGGAAGAGGAAGAGGTCTCGGTAAAAGGGGTGGAGGCCTCATCGCGAATTGTGGGTTCCCTGGCATTCCATGTGTTGGAAAAACCGGAAGAGGAGGCCTCTGACCAAGTAGAGGTGGATTGTAGGGCGCTCCAACTCCAAGCTGCCTGAATGCTTGGGCCTGGCCAAGATGTTCTTTTATTCTTTGATCAATTAAGCTTTGAGTTTGTTGTTCCTCGAACTGCTGATAGTAAGTTCTCACATTCGCCTAAAGACAGTAGAAGCACAAAGCCAGCAGACCCAATTATACCAACAACATGAACAACAACAATAACAAGCACGAACCCAAAACTACATACCTTGTGTTTGTAACCTGCGTTGTGCTGCTTTCTAACAGAGGGCTGAAAACACAATCCATAAGTTAATAGAGGTTGGAAAAAACAATGACTAAATTGATCTAATGAGCCATTGAAAGGTGCAGACGGGAACTTACGGAATCATGGGTCAAGTAAGTATCGCAGTAGTCGCAGTAATACCTATAAATTGGAAGCAAGAGGGAAAATTTAGGTACACAGTCCAAACAACATGAGGATTAGATAATGGGAGATGATAATGAAACGAGAGTTAGTACCGAGGCATGGCGTTGATTAACGCGAATCAGATTGGGAGTGAAGATCCAAAACCCTAGTAGCGCAGAGTCGGAGCTAAAACCCTCCCTAGCGTGAGGTGAGATGAGATGAGACTGGGAAGGAAGGAAGGAAAGGGACGGTGAAGTATACTTCTGTTTCTTTTCTCCTCGCGAGATTTGATTGGTTTTGCTAAATGTTAAAGCAAATTCGTTTAGAAGGACTCCTTTTCTTACAAGGTTGATGATATTTTTTTAACCCCTAATCGAATTAACGTGATAACAATTAGACCCTTATTTTATTTTTTTCTTAATTTAGACTCTATAATTTTGGATTTTGTGTTAATTAGTACAGGTGTTCACGAGTAAAATCAAATTAGATAAAATTGTCAAATTCTACCTCTAACCGCCTAATCTGTTTAGAGATTTACATATATATATATATATATATTTTCCAGAAAAATCATCTAATGTCTCCGTTTAGAAGCGATTCTTGCGCAGGAAAGAGCTAAACTAACTGACAATTTTTTAACAGTGTTAGTGGAGATAGTTGGAAAATTGAAAGTACGAGAGTCTAAATGACTAATGGAAGAAAAAATGGGATCAAATGTAAATGACGAACATAAAATTAGCGGTCAATTAAGTGAGGAGTTAAAATTAGGGTCTGATTTAGTAGCGAATAAAAAAATCAGGCTTTTATATAACTTTTTCCTTTATTTTATCTCAATTTTGCATTAAGGGCCAGTATGCTATGATACGCTGTCGTTTAGGTAGATGTTAACGTCCGCGGTTTCCTCCTCTCGCGCGCTGTTCACCTCACTTCTCCGGCGTCGGTAGAGCCTCCTCGGAAAGCCTTAAAAATGCCAAATCAGTCGGGCTCGGGGACTTCTCCGCTTGCAGGTCCGACGGCTTCTAATGCTTTTCCATTAATATTGTCTATTTCTCTTTCAAATTTTAACACATTTTTTTCTTTCCTTCCCTTCCGGATTGCTCAGGAGCTGCTATCAAAGTCGCTGATAAGCAGGATTGGTCGACGTCGCCGTCAAAACTCATGTCTCATTTCGGCACCAGCGGACTCTCGGTCGCGCTTGCAACAGGCGTCACGCATCCTTTAGGTTCTTCTCCTTTTCTGGCTTCGTTGTGCGCGTGTGATTGTGTTCAATGGTTATGGTTTTTGTGTGAAGTTGATTGATATATTAACAAAGGTCAATGCTTTATGTGGATTAAACCGACAGGTGTTAGTGTTCTACAAGAGGATAGATAAGGGGAAAGCAGGGAATTGTTATGTAAATTACTAAATTGGGATATGAATTAATTCACATGTTAGTTAATTGCTTAAACTTATGGTTCATATCCTGTCCTTGCTTAATTGGATTCTGGATCCTAGTGGCGTGTGTGTATAAGCTACTTGACAATGTATGTGCACCGGAAGTTATTTGTTGAGATTATCATGAGCTTGTTAGGTATATTATAATTTCTTGAAGATGTTGTGTCCAGAACTTGTGGAATGTTCATAAGTATGATTCTGTCATCTAGCATTTTAGATTGGGGGAGGGGAGTAAATGGAGATTCTGGAGATGTGCCACTGCAAGTACTCGTCAATGAGCATCTGTATGAGAAGGAGATGATGGATAGAATGATCTACTCTGTTAGTTTTTTCATCCATTTTTGCTTATACTTGTCTTAATAATCACTTCTAAGAAATCGTAGAAAAATTCGAGCAAACATGTGCCAGTCCAATGGGAAGATTTAGTTATAGCTCTTGGTTATTATTTAGCTTCTAGCAATTAAAATGTATCTTGTGGAAATGAAAGATTTTAGCAAACACTATACAATAATAATTTGGGAGAAAAGGAAATACTTGCATCACTGTTGAATTGATATAAGTATCTAATACTCCACCTTGAAATACAGATGTACTCAAGGTTCGGCTTCAAATGCAACTTGTTGGCCAAAAAGGTCCTTTGACTGGAATGGTATGCCAAGCAATTAGTATAATTGATATGATTAGCGGGCAGTTTATTGGAGTTATATTAATGTTTGAAGTTGATGTATTTAGGGAGGAACATTTGTTGGAGTATTGAAAAATGAAGGTTCGAAAGCTTTGTATCTTGGAATGGTGCCTGCATTGACTAGGTCAGTTCTTTATGGAGGTCTTCGTCTGGGCCTATATGAACCTTCAAAGCATGCCTGTAATTTGGCTTTTGGGTCCACAAATATCTTTGTTAAGATTGCATCTGGCGCATTTGCTGGTGCAGTTGCAACTGCTCTGACTAACCCTCTTGAAGTTCTGAAGGTCTGCTATATTGTGAGGAAATCTGGAACACACTTCCTTGTATCGGATTGTAAAAGTTAACTCCTCTATGTCCATATCATTTCATCAGGTTCGGCTGCAAGTGAATACAAGCCAGAGACAAGGCGGGTCATTTACAGAATTGCGGAGAATTGTTTCCAATGAGGGATTAGGAGCCCTCTGGAAGGGAGTTGGCCCTGCAATGGCTAGAGCATCTGCTTTGACGGCATCACAGCTGGCAACATATGATGAAACCAAGCGGGTGGAGTTTTAAGCATTCCTTTTTTCACTTTGAATACACTTGAAGGAACTTCCAATGTCTAAATAGTCGATTCACATATGCTTGCAGTCTAAACATGATCTCACATTTCTTTACAGGCTCTCATTAATTGCACTCATTTGGAAGAAGGATTTCAGCTGCATCTAATGTACGGCAGACCTTTTCGCTTTCTTTCCCTTTTTGACCTAATTACCAAAGGGACAAGAAATTGCCCTTGGTAGGAATTTGACAGAAATTCGATCCTTTCAGCTAGAAATTGGAAGCTGAGGAATTATGAAATGTAGTAAAATAGAGTATTTGCAATTTTTCATAGTCGTAAGTAGACCTATCCATAAACTGGCAAACTGTTCAAGATGACTACAGGAATGAAATGTGTTTTCGCGTGTACAAAGATTTTAGTTAATAACATTGCTAACTAGTGTATGCCTTTTATTTCTGCTTATGTCTTTCAAAAAACATTTACATGTCTTGTTCTTACCTGCTTTTCTTTTTCCATTCTTATCTTGTCAAGCTCAAGTACAGTGGCAGGCGCAGTGAGTACCCTAGTAACTGCACCCATGGATATGATTAAAACTCGCCTCATGCTGCAACAAGAATCTAGAAAAGTTGGAAGCTACAAAAACGGTTTTCACTGTGCATATCAGGTATCAAAATCCTCCAATATTCGTTTTCCTGTTTTACCATCTAATTATATTATTGCATGTATCACCCTGTGTCAGTCCTGTCTGAATTAGTTAGGCTTGCAACAAGAAGGGGTGTAGTTTTTTTTTGAATTGGAAGGAGATTGTGGACAGTTGGTTATATCATAAATGGTTTGCAAAGGTTATAGGTAACTGTCACTGCTGACATGAATTCACGGCTAATGTTGAACCAGATAGTTTTGTTCATGTTTTCACCTTTTCATTGCTGAAATGGAGCTCTATCTATTATTATACTTTTGATTTTGATTTTTCTTTTTTCTCATCCTACCTGCTATCTCCATGTCACTACAGAGAATATAACATGAGGCTTCATTGTTCTGGCTTCCTTCCAGATTCGACATTGAAGTTTCTTGTTCATTTGCTTTTCATTTCTCACTTAACTGAGGCCTGTTGGCACTTAATTTGTTGTCGTTCTGGAAGTAGATGTATTGGAATATTTGGCCATGAATTTCTTTCATGGGCTAGACAAGAAAAGATAAGAGAAGTTGCTAAATGTTAAGTATTTCGTTCCTCGTCTATTGATTGCTTTGCTCTTCAATCTTCCCCTGTTTTGGGTGTTTGCCTCGTCCTTTCTGATGTGAAAGTTTAAAGTTTTCTAGAAATGAAAGTCTATGTTGCGGCCAGCAAGTAATGTGAATTTCTTTTTTGTCTGATGTCTTTGTGGTTTGTGGTTTCAGGTTAGCCGTACAGAAGGCCCTCAGGCACTTTACAAGGGGTGAGATTCTTTCCTGTCCTCAATGACCAAAGTCTTGGATTTCCTTTGTATGGCATAGCTTCTCATAACGTTCTACAATCTTAAGATTGCACAAACTGAAGCTTCCACCTTAACATTTTGATTTACAGGGGCTTTGCAATTTTTGCAAGATTGGGTCCTCAAACTACAATCACGCTTATAGTGGCTGAGAAGCTTCGCGATCTTTCTGGACTTACTGCCCTCTAGTGGTGTGATTCTCCTTATACCATTGCTCTACAGCATCCAACTGCAACGATTCATTTTAAGGGCCAGAAAACAGCCCTTATTTTCAAGCAGATTAAAACAGAGTGAATATGGTTAGTCCGCTCTTGGGTTTTTCTTCATTCTAAAAACCCCCGATACTTCTAGTTACAGGGAAACCGAATTTGGTGGTAGTTAATCATTTAGAAATCATTCATTGTCATTGTTGGGCTCTATGTTATTTGACTGAGCTGTCGTGGATTGCTGTTCTTCCCTGTGTTTTTTCTTGGGGTCTTACTGCATATCACAGCAAGTGTTTTCGTTGTCGTCGTCGTTGTTGTTGTTGTTGTATAATTGTTAGGAGTTATTGTACTGCCCACATGGTTTACCTTGGCTTCTTCTGCAGTCCGAGTCTGACGACGTACTGTCTGCAGAAGAAATGCACATGTGTTTTTATGTTAAAAATTTCTGAATTGTTGTGATGATTGCTGATTAGTAGTCTAATAATGGAAATGCGACTGATGCTGGTAGCGGTATAATGATTCTCTGTGATGTTTCTTCTTTCCCGGTTCTTTCCTCTGAAGTGTAATTCATACTTCATCATGGTCAAAAACTTCTATTATTGTCTAAACTTGTCAGGATCTGGTTCGTGTCCTAATGGTATGGTTGAGTTGAGATCAGGTCTGGCTTGTCTGCTGCTCACTTGAATGCATTGCTCCCTTCCTAAATCCTAAACCCTACCACTGGTTTGGACCTGTGTATTCCACAGTCGAAGCAGATTAAGCTTGAATGAGAATCCAAAGTAGCATTGGTTTGATTTGACTCCACAAAACTAGATTATGAAAATGACCTTTTGGTTCTGATTTGTTCTAACTTCTAAGCAGTGTTGACTGTGTTGTGCATGAATCTGCATAATCTGGTAACATCATCTTACCCGTACAAAACTAACCCTATGTTTATTAAACTATATTATTACTTATAAACACATGTTAATAAACAGTTTATGTAAATATAAAAGTTTCTTTATTTTTTTGTTTGAAATATCATATAAATTTTAATTTTGTACATACCCATTAATAACTCTCAATTTTTTTTTACTCAATCTTAACTTTTTTAATTAAAATTCTCCTTTTTTTCAAACTTTATAATTATAATTTGAGAAACGATTAATTCAATCCGTATTCAACATGACGCTGCCAATGTTAAGAGTTTAAATATACCGGCGGCGAGATAATATTGATTTGTGCGTGGACTCTGATTAAAAAACTGACCAATCCTATGAGAGAATACTTGTAGTTTTGAGGTACACCTGAATATATTGCTCTCATTCTATTGGAGAGGCTGGAACTGGATGAGACGGTTCTTGATTGTTAGTACTATGTCCATTCTACTTAGGCTTTTTAGTAAGATTTGGTTTAGATGACCCAAAACGAAAATAGCACGAGCCAAATTAACAATGCAAATTGACTTCTATTTCGATCTACTTGGCCATTTTTTTAAAGAAAGAGTACTTTTAGAGTAGTAGTAGACTAGTAGTGGTAGGACAGGAGGTGGTCGTCTAGCTTAGAGCTTTGAAAATAAACCGGAAACTACATAAATAAATAAAACACTATAAGTTTTATA
>NBIL01138886.1:0-17831 GCA_002752925.1 Viola pubescens var. scabriuscula
GGCGGGGGTGGGAGAGGCGGCGGGTGTCTGAAGAGGAAGTGGGCCTGTGGAGTAGAGGGAGCTTGAGGTATTCTTGGGTAGTGGAGGAGGTGGATAGATCTAAGAATGTGGAAACGAAGAGGAAGAGGAAGAAGAAGATAAGACAGAGAGGAGACGGAGACACCATTTTTTTTCTTTTTGAGAGATTGGGGGAATCACTAAGTTGTTGTCGCCGTACACTAAAATAGGCGAGAAGTGAGAATCACTGTTTGTCTGTTAATGGCGTCTCCAATTTGATTTCAATTTTACTGTGCATTTTTCTGATTTCGATTTTTAAAAATTATATTTGTGCGGAAGATGAGATGGGTTTTGGTTTGGGTTTTTGGGTTTGTTCTTTGCGTTGTAGCGCGTGATGGTTTTGTGGTGCAGTGTTGTGCTTGTGCTTGTGCTTGTGCTTGTGCTTGTGATACGGTATTGCTATGTTTAGCTGCTATGAGCATCCAATGTATGATGACAGCCTATGGGGTTTTGCCACGTGGATATACAGCTGTGAGATTTGCATTTGTCGTTGTGAGGAATAATGCGGGTGACCGTTGCCCGGAATATTGTTGAGAGAGTGCAGATCAATAAAAGCTGGTCTGTTGTCTGCTTGCTTCTCACACCTAAAACGAAAAGAAAAGAAAAAGCTGCTGTCTGTGGCCCGTGGAGGCTTTTGGGCTCAAATTTTTTTTATCCAATCAATCAATGTATATTTTGGCGTTTAATAAATCTATCTGATACGAATATAATTAGTCATTAGTTGCTAAAATATGTATTATTAATTTATAAATATAAATTTAATTAAAGATTCAAACTCGAAATGGGGAAGGCAATGGTTATATTAGTATGTGGTAATTGAGTGTACTACCATAGCGCTTATTGGAATTCCAGTCTCCTGTCTTTGCTCTCCGATTTTCTCATCGTCCTCCGTTGTTCGCTCGCCATCCTCGGCCCCCTCTTTCTTTTTTTGAGCATCTCTTAACCATTCATTTTGTTTGTTTCTATGGTTATTATTGGAAATAATTATTGATGGTGTTGATTGCAGTCTTGATTTATTTTAGGGTTTATGTGGATCCGCTGGAGTGTCAAATTCGATATTCGGTATATCATAATACCGTACCAAAAAGAATTCGGTAATATAGTATTAGCATCGATCATGGAAAAGTATAATACAATATCTATTTTTATGGTCGGTAATGCCGAAATATTTCGATACCGACTAATAAACACCCCTAATCATAGGAGTGGAAAAAGAACCCTACAGTAATTGAGAATTCAGAGTCATTACTTTCTTTGTGTGAAAACAGGGGCCTATGCATAATAACACAGACAGGCCTGACAAATTAATGTTAAAAGGATTGCCCAACTCCTAATAATTTCAAAATCCTTTAGGGCTGTGATTTTGTAATCAAGATTTTTTTGGTGCTGTAACTGTTTGATGCAGAGCAACGCATGGATTTCTCTCTCTCCCTCCTAATTGGAAAAACAGAAAAAGAACCTTTGCTAATTAAGTACAAAACATAAAATATGATTTCGTAAATATAAAAATAGTACAAAATATAATTATGATTTTTAGACTTTACTCCAAACTTTTTAAAAAGAATTTAAGTCTCTCTAGCATTCTAAAAAAAATTACGGAGGCGAAATTACCTGATTCGAATCTCTACTAATACTTTTACCATCAATAAAACAACCAATAAAATATGTTATTAGAAACTGTGAAAGAAAAAAAAAATACCAAAAACAACTTCAAAGACCTACTCAACTTCTAGAAATGGGCCACGACCAATATTCGATAAAAGGCCCATGAGCTGATACTTTTCTTTCTATAACAATGGCCCAATAACAAATCCAGCATAAGAGGCTTGCGTTATTTCGCGTCATGGATGCCTAGCTCGAAGAACAAAGCAAAAATAAAAAGTCAACTCTAAAGTCAATACTTTTTTAGGGTGCTGTTCATGCCGGCAGTGGCAGAGCCAGAGGCATTGCCCCTAAATTTTCAATTCTCCTATAAAAATCTTTAAAGTTCTATTTTATTTTCATTATTTTTTTATATTTGCTGCTGCATATTTTTTTTCCCCTCATAATATCGCTTAAATTTTTATATTTTTTATATTAATCTTTCATATTTGTCCCTGAAATTTTCTTCGGTCACGGGTGTTTTCTCCATCGGTTGCTATCTTTTTTGTATTTATGATGATGATCTTCAAGCTATAGCAGTATCCGGTGCTCTCTTGCCTTCCCCGATTTGTCAATTTTGGAAGCCGTACCAGTCGTGGCGCCCAAGGTGTTTGTTCTTTTGCCTCTTATCATTATTTTCCTCCTGTTATTAGTATGTTGTATGTGGTGTAAAATCTTAAATGCCACACAGTCACATTTCTATCTTCACGAACAGTTTAGCCGAAATAGTACTGTGATCACTCTGTAACGTTGCTTTCTTTTTTGTGTGACGGGGTTGTGTGCACTGTGCACTGCAGTGCCAGGTATTTGATATCCTGTGCTCTACTCGTTCATGGCCCGTTCTAGTAAAAAATCACTACTCTTATTTTAGCCACTGTATTTAAAAAAAAAAGTGAAATTTTTCAAAAATCACTAGGCTAGGGTTATTTGATTTGTATAATACTTGGCAATAAAAGTTTAGCAATATATATATACTTGAATTTGAACTCTTTTTTATTAACTTACTTTTTCTTTCGCAAGAAATTTGCGAAATATTTTGATTTACGATTAATTTTGAGTTGGTTTAAAATAAAAATATCATTGAGTAGAGGTTGATGATGTTATAAACCTGAAAAAGATGAAAATGTAACGAATAAACACCAAGAAAAGGACTCGAAAGAGCTGGTACAGAAACCTGGTTTTTAAAACGTTGAGGATTAGGGTTGGCACTATATGCAAACAGTAGTATTTGCTTTCTTCTTTTAGCTAAGACGAACGTACACTGCAGGTAATTAGGGAGCAGTGTAGGAGGTGAAAATGAAGGATGCACACACACACACACAGGATTATATTAATGGAATTGAAGAAGGACAGTCTGCAGAAGAAAGAAAAAAAATGGAAAAAAACCAAAGGCATCACATCTGGTCTCCCAGTCAAAGAAACTTTTTCTCCATCCATATGGTGGTAAAAAAAAAAAGAAGCTAGGTTGAATGGTACATTGCCCCTATTTTATAATATTTCACTTGTCCTTCCTTCTACATCTATCTCTTCTTCCCCTACTATTCGATCAGCTAGGGTTCCTAGAGGTGGCCATCTCTACTATCTATTATTAGTACAATTCTCATGTATATCCACCACTCATGTATGATCATACCTCTAACTCTCTCATTACTATTTAAAGAAAACAATAAGAATTGTTGCTTTCAAGCATCTAACTATAACTTTCTCCCACGTGAGATGTCACCCCAAACCATCAATATGAAGCCCTTCTTAACAGGAAAACTCGAACTCTAGACTTAATTTGGCTCCTTTTTACTTTATAGAAAGTACCTAATTGAATTTGATTGGTGAACCAGAAAAAAACCCTTCAATTCTATATTTTTCCCCAGCTACACTTTCACTTTCATACACTTTTTGTGCGTTGCTTAAGTCCAGTTCAAAAAAAGCCAAAATTGAAGGGATAAGACCATTTCTTTCTCTCTATAGTCTATACTATATACAAGTTTCAAATACTTGCTTGAATATTGACTTCTCTGACCATCTATCTACCCATCCAATATTCACAATTAGAAACTACTTATCTTTTAGATTAAAAGGCTTTGTTGTTAGTATTGTAGCCATGTTTTCTTCATCATCCTGCACTTTGATTAATAATTCTGGTCATGATCATCAAGATACTGAAAACCAAACCCCAATGCTGCAGCAGGAGTATCATTCTTCACCATTCTTGTTCTTCCATCATGATCCTTTCTGTCTTGATCACGAGAATGATTTTCTTGCAACTCATGATGATCATCAAGATCCTCATCAGTTCTTGCCACAAAACCACCAACTGCAACCACAGGAGATCTTATTATTAGGGTCTTGTAATGATAATAATGGAGGCCAAGAGGTGATTAACCCTGCAGCAGCAGCAGCAAGATCATCATCATCAAGCAGGGGAGCAAGAAGTACATCAAGCAACAGCAACAACAAGAAGAAGAGATCAATTTCTGATCATGGTGATGGAGCAAAGCAGCCTAGCCAGAGAAGGAGAAGTGGGAAAAAGGACAGGCACAGCAAGATCTACACAGCGCAAGGGCCGAGGGACCGAAGGATGAGGTTGTCTCTTCCGATTGCAAGGAAGTTCTTTGATCTCCAAGACATTCTAGGTTTTGACAAAGCAAGCAAAACCATAGAGTGGCTCTTCACAAAATCAAAGGCAGCAATAAAAGAGCTCACCGATAGTAATGGTGGGAAGAGTATAATAACAACGGTAATTTCTTGCACTTCAGAGAGTGAAGTGGCATCTTCATCAGCAATAATCAAGATTCCTGAAAAGAGTACTAGAAGCCCTAATAATAATCATGAAGAGATTAAGATTACAAGTAAGGGCAAGAAAAGATTGCATAAGTTACCGGTGTTTAATCCGGTCGGTAGGGACAGAGCAAGAGCAAGAGCAAGGGAAAGAACCAAAGAGAAGATGATGAACAATATGGTCAAGGGATGTTCTTCCCCACCAAACCCTAGTGGTAGTAATTTGGAGCAAGAAATTATGCCAACAACTGGTGGAGAGGAATTTCAAGAAGGGGAATGCAGCACTGATTTGCTGCTGCAGCAAGAGATGGATTCTGTTAACCTTGCTGATCATCATCACAGCAAACCTAAATTAGGGGATGCCTCCGTGGGGAGTAATGATTCGTCTTCTTTTCTTGATTTGATCTCTCAACAACAACAACAACAACATGGTTTTCAGGGAGAGAAGGAGGAGGAGGAGGAGGAGGAGGAGGAGGAGGAGGGCTTCTCATGGTATCCAGTGAATTATTTGGACAATATGATGAATAATACAATACTGCCACAAGCTGCTGCAGGTATGCAGTACCCTTTTGCAGGTTTCATGAATGTTTCTCCAATATTTGCCCAACAACAAAGGACAAGTAGTCTAAATCTGGCAACCACCTCATCATGTATTGACCAAGGACAAAACAATATGGTCAGTACTACTACTTCTACTTCTTCCATTTTTGCTACCCAAGAATCAGTTACCTTGAACTTCTCAAACCACCATCAGATCAACAACACCAACACAGCTTCTGGAATTTTGCAGCCTCACCTCTTAGAGAATTACCATCTGTCCTGCAACCCTAGCTATAAGTTTGGTAGCCTGTTTTAGTTCAAGTGCATGTTTTATATATCTGTTGTGTATCAGTTTTCATTAAAACAGTTAATGTCTGTGTCACTCCTTGTAATATTTGTTCACCTTAATTAGTTTGTGTCAAAATCCAATCCTTAATTTGTTGCTGAGAATGAAAAATTTTGTTCACTCTTTTTCTGAAGAAAAATCACAATCAATTATTGGTTCTTCTTTTAACTAATAAAGGGAAACAGTATATCTTACTGTAGCAGCTGGGGTCAATTGGGGGATGAGAAAAATGGAGATGGCTAGTATGAAAATGAAAATGAAAATGAAAAAGACATTACATTTTCCTTTTGTTTCTTGTTTTTTCTTGACTAGAAAATGAATAAGCATATAAAAACAATAATCACACCACATTTGGAATCAGCACAAATTTAAAGTCTTTATTAAAGTTGCTACATTAATTAGTTTTGTTTCATATATCAATTCAATAACCATGCGCACGCGCATACACGTACATACATATCTCATATGTATATATCCCACAAGATTTTTCTTTCATACCAATTACTTTAGTAACATATGAGATGCTAAGTGTAATAAGCAGTTATGTGATATGTGATAATTAAATTGTTGAATTTTAATTTCAACTAATAAGCTTGAATTTATATGTTTACCATGAAAATCTTATTGTGAGTAGGATTATTAATGTTGGAGATACTATAACACTTTCAATCCATTCATATTATTATTTTTAAAGTTTAAAGTTTTTTTTATGACATATGTGCCCCACTTGAATTTTTTATCTTATTTGAACTCTTCGAAAAACTCCCCTACTACCTATAACAATATTACTAGAGCGAAGAACAATCTCATTAAAAATTGAACTATATTATAATGTGTTAATGAAAAGAAACACTTACAAGCAATCAATGAGCATTTAGGTTCATTTTTGCCATGCAAGCAATATCTTTACTACCCTCTCTAAATTTTCGGAGTTAAATAAACCTAAAAGTTAACAGAGACACGTAGCTCATTGATTGTCTGTTGATAGCAAAATATAAATAGAGACTCAAATTTAGATTCGAATCTCACTCTGGCTATAAAAAGAAAAAAAAAAAGAAACAGACATCTAGACTAACTCTAAATAATACTCCCTCTGGACTCCAATAGCTGTTATTTTCCTACGGATTTTTACTGTTCGTAATACTTGTCATTTTATCTTTTCCGAAGCATATATTTTGTGCAAATGACAATTTTTTTTTTATGCATCAACCCAATTTGATGATGGTGTGGTAATTTGAGTGGAAATTAGGAATAAAAATGAAACAATGTGGAATAAAATAAGATCAAAAATCATTGTCCTATGAATTTTTACTATTTCAAAATGTCTTTTATTGGAGTCTGGAAGGAGTATGAGACAACATATTATTATAGTATTTTATTATGATTTACGATGATTTGAACCGGTAATCTCTAAAATGTTATTCGAACTCTTTACCTAAACATTAATTTTATTCCATATCCTCAAAGATTGTTTTGCTAGGTTTTGCCAATTTAGTGGGAGAAAAGAAATTTGATTGAATTGTTGATTGTTGCTCATTCTTCTTGCATTCAATTATTAGAAAATGCATGTGGGGTAGTAGGTAGCATATAATTTGCGCACTGTTGTGTAACAATGTAACTCATGACATATGTTCTGGTAATGAATTGGCCACCAAAATGGACAGCAATCAAATCATACGGACTAGACACATCCCAACTCCCAAGCGTGCGCCCAACCCCATTAGTCTTCTCTTCGGAATTAAGAATACTAGGTAATAATAAATCAAGAAGGTGAAATTTGATCCAGAAAAACAAATTAACACTGTGATTGAATAGTTTTATTATGAGCTAGTTCAAGTTTGGTTGTATTGTATTATCAAACTAACCACTTGTTTGGTTTTGTTAGAAGGTATAACCTTGCTATTTTTTGTTTTTCAAAAGATGAGGTAATTAATATAGTATTCCCTCCTATCTTAAAAAAAATGACTATGTTAAGAGAAAAAAAATTGATCTTGAAAAAAAATAACGTTTTACAATTATCTATGTATAATTTTTCTATTTTCAATGTATTGCTCTCGAATAACTAAATTTAAATTGGAAAGATATTATCTATTAGTCACATTATCAATGTATTGTTCTCGAATAACTAAATTTAAATTGGAAAGATATTATCTATTAGTCATCTTAGTAAAATTTTATTAAAATAATTCCTAAAGAGTAGGGAAAAATAATTTCCTTAACTAATATTGCGCGTTGTACGAATATTACATCTTGTAAAATTTCATTTCATTTTTTGGAATATACAAACCACATATATATACTAAAATAATAATAAAAAAAATTATATTGGTAGAATAAAATTATCACAAAATTTGAAATGCAAAAAAATACTTGCATAAAAAGCTTGAAAGAAGCGTGCCATGACTCAATATCGAAATATATATATTTTCTAATAAAATAAAATGATGATACTTGTGCATTTGTAGTATAAAATACCAAAATTCAATGGTTCCATTTGTGGTACAGTATATAATAAGTGGTTCAATTTTAGAAGATGAAATGGTTGATGAGAAATATAAGATATTTGATAACTCAAGATAGAGTGTTTATATAACCAATATGAGACTTTATAAATTCTGCAACTCATCTCTTCAAATTCTTTAAATTAGAAAGACATTAATTTTATGAAAAATAAATATTTTTCATTTATTGTAAAATAATAATGTAAATAAATCATAATAATGGAGAAAAAACTCTTCAAATTTCATGAATTAGAAATATAATTAACATTTGATATTGTCAAATGTCAAATGTCAAAACAAAAGAGTTTAAAAAATAACACATGCCAACTTAAGTGGATTTTATGGATCTTCCTCTCAAATCTCTATTGAAGTTTCTACCATATCTTTTTTTTTTTATATATATTTATATAGATTTGTACGTAATTAATTTTAAAAGTCATCTAATCGAAGAAAGTAAAAAATAAGGCATACTATTTTAAAGTTACTAATATTATTCGTTATCGTTACAATACTATTAAAAAGACAATAAGTATTAATAAGTTGAATAAAAATATTAATGAGAGCTCCTCTCCTCAACCCCCAACTGAATTCTTTTTATATATGTGTATAATTTGAGGCGAAACGGGCTTACATCCCTTATTGCCTGTTTTTTCCCCCCTGTCATGCTCCGATGGTTAGTGAAGTGAATTTGTCCTAAATCTTACAAGTAAAGAGCTCTTAGAAAATGTATAAGTGATTGCGCTGCATACCCATTAGACTTGTCTTTTCTCAAAGAACATAATAGCCGTGATATCTCAAACTCTTTTTTCTGAACACTGTATATATCATGACTTTACACATATTTTCTTATGTAAATTTTATAAAGAGGTTACGAGATCAAGAGTTGTGGGTCTAAACCAATGGAATAACGGTCCAATTAGATTTGATAGTTTAGTCAATAAAATAAAATAAGAAGTATCAATTCACATGTTCATGGCTGAATTTCAAAACGATAAGATTTCACATGTTCATCGAGAAGTTGATTTTTTTTTTCTCATTATGCATGTCAATTCAAACAAAGTGTTCATATTTTGTCCACTCTGCTGACTGGTTTAGGAAATTGGTTTTCCCATAATGTAATTGAGGTCTCGTACTCGCGCTAATTAATATTTCTTTTCTTCAAAAATAAATAAGAATTATATATTACATCACCTATACCAAAACAATAACATGAAGGTTACATAACAGTAATATCCAAAGTATAATCCAAAAGGAGAAAAATCAGGAATCAATGAATTGAAGGAGACTACTGAAAGAGATGTATGCATCATTCGGAGAGGAAGATGCTGCACTCGCATTATATATTTATGACATGCCGACAGAACCCCACTAAATTAAGACACAAATTTCTGCAACAATAATTAAACTTAGTAAAGCGAAAAATAGTGTTATATACAGTATATTATAGCTATCGGCTGGTGTGTTCATAAAGAATAATGTATAATTTCTCCAAATGTATAGTGACGATGTGAATTAATTATAGGGTGATTAGATATAAGATCTATACCAAATCACTACGATGAAGTAAAATAAAGTTTAAATTTATCTACTAATAAACAACCTATTTGTTCGTGCAATCCACCTATGGTCATAATGCTCATTTATAAATTCAAGTACCATGTACTCCCTCACTATCTCTTCGGAAAAAAAATAATTTTCAATTTACTTTCATAACAATTAAGATAAAAATGAATTACTATTTTTTATGTGTTTCTAACCAATTACTCTCAATTATTTTATTAACTACACTCAATCAACACTAATTTTAATCTCCCAATACGTTGAAAATAATGAAAACGACATTTTTTTCAATTTATTTGAAGACGAATGGAGTATAACTTTTTCCTTAATTGTGTCACAAAATTTTGAAAGTACTAATTAATAAAGCATGAGGATTATCTCATTTGAGATCTAATAATACTCGAAAAAGAGATTAAATTCACATTAAAAAAGAATAAATATGACATCCGGAGACACGGTGTAAATAAAACAATTAAATGACTCTCTTGACCAAGAAAAAAGAAAACTAAAAAAGTCTAAAACTTATTTTATTTTCTTTCTTGGTGGTCTCAGTTGCGTGATCTTATGGCTGTGTTAGGTTATACTTATTACATAGACTAACTAGCTGCCACATTAATCTATACATACTAGTATTTATAGTATGCTGTTGTACCGTACGGCTACGATACGACCCCATTTCTTAATCCTGTTTCAAATAATGAAAAGCTTACACCCTCCTGTTATTTTCATTTTCCTAATAGTGTAAAATAACGCAAATCCTAAATTCAAACAAATGTAGAATTCCTCCCTTTTTTGAGCAGTTCCTGCTTACTATTGTTGATTTCTGCTTGTAATTCTCACAACTTAATCTCATTACTCTATTCCTTTCTTATTAAAATAGCTTATTGGGTCCGCTTGAAAAACTAACGGATCGATGTACATACAAACTGCCTTTTGTAAATAGGAAATTAATTTTGTTTAAACACCGTCGCTCCGGCAACGTGGTCTCCTCCCCTCCCAATCAAACCTCGCTAATTAACAAGCCTTTCCTAATTAGTAATTTGATAAAAAGGGGGAAAAACTGTTGAACCTTTATGGGGTTAGGTCAACTTTACTGTCACAAAGATCTTGGAAGTTGGAGGGAATAGCAGAGCTCCAATAATTACTGTGCAGATGCTCCTTGGCCTGATTTGGATCAATTGATTTTGCTGATAAAAGTGAGACATTTGCGTCGCGTACGATTCTTTGTTAATCTATTTCTGGCAGAGATCAGATTGTATTTAATAAATGAAGTTAAAGCGAAAGTACCTCTGGTAGTCTATTGACTCTATTCTATGATAGATTACTTTCAAAAAAACCTATCTGGGCATGTAATAAATAGTCTAAGCAAAGATTTCATTAGTAAAACTAAAATCACATCGCTCGGCCTATGATCAAAACATTGGCATACAATACAGAAGACAAGTGCATACTACAATTTCGAATGGAACCGAAGACCCCATTGCGATAGGAAAGAACACAAACCAAATAAGGTAATATGTTTTATATACAAGATACCAACACCATCTTATAGTATGCAATCGGAAAGGCCATCAAAACAATGGGCGTGAAATCCACACGAGAACTAACCCTAAGATTTTTGGGAGAATGATAATCCAACCCCAAAGCTAAAACCGTCTTGAGGCTGTGGCATTCTGCTTATGCCTGACTGAAGAAGTAATACTCTTGGACCATGATGATGGCTTGAATCCCCCCCTCAGTAAGTTAGATGCTGCGGCTGCATTGATTTTTCGTCTCTTGGATTCCAGTTCCAAGCGTTTCTTATTAGACATGGAAGATGAAGACGAGTCGGGAAAAATTGAAGAAGCATTGATCAATGCTCGTTTATTCTTCCTATTTCTATCGAATTTGGAAGAAAACTTCACTTGTGCTGCTGTCGCAATATCTTCTTGAGTGGATGGAAGAAGTCGCACACCTAGACCAACTTTCCTAGCAGCTGCCTCTTCTTCTGCTACTCTTTTCTTTTGACTTCTAAGTCGGGCCCGAAGAGCCTTGTTAAGGGCATAGTCATCCAAATGGCGGGCATCAGATACCTTCTGAAGACGTACTAGTACCGGTTCAGCTGCTTTTTTCTTCTGTAAATCCACTTCCTCATGTTCAAGACGATAAAATGGATCTGCAAGTTTGCCTTTCTCTGGACCATAGAATAAGAAACAAAAAATTCCCCCGTCAAAATAATGGTCCAAAAATTCTAAGACTGTGTCCCATGATGAGTGTAAACCAAATGAAAATTCATGAGCATTTGCTTTGGCATGAACTACTGACAAATTGGAGGATCAACAAGAAGGTTAGATGCAACAGAATTGGAATAACTACCAACCTTCATCTGCAGGTAGTGCAAATGTTTCTGCATCTTCAATATCATAATCCTCTGTCTTCTTTTGAGCACCACTAATGATGACATACTCGCAATTTTTTGGATCTGTCTGGATAACAATTTCATTTTTGCAACATGCAGCTTTCATGCTAAAGCTCCATATCTGAAGGAACGAAGAAGAATAACAGTATTTATAAAAATAAATAAAAAATTTCAAAGAACAAAATAGCATAAAGTGAATGAAATTCCCAATTTAAAAAATCATGTATGAACATACACCTAATTAGGAGAATGTATCCAGACTGTGCTATTAATTACAGATTACATCTCTAAATGAACACAGTTATTTTGCTCTAGTGATATTCGCCTGTTGACTAAAATCATGTATAGTTATAACAACTAATCCATGATCAATGAGCATAAAGCTCAAATATGCACTGGTGTATCTTAAACTTGCAAAGTTAAGTTATAAGTAAGTCGCACATACCTTCGTAGAATAATAGTTGCCCACTTGCTTTTTCTCAGCATTGAATCGAACACCCTTTGCAATCATAGAATTACAGCCACCACACCATATATTGAATGGCATCTCAAACCTAATATCACCAGAATTAAATCAGACAAGTATATTCCATGAAAAGTTTGCAAGAGTAGGGAGAGAAATGTTTCAAAATATTTATAAGGTTTTCTTAGAAGATCATATGGATTAGCTGTTGTTGACTGGGATATAAACCGTAAACCTCAACTAATAATAGCTCTCCCTAGTAAGCTACTTGTGCAGTCATAAAATAATGTTCTCTTATTTTTGTTGATGTTCTTGTCGTACGACTATAAAATATGGACCATATTGATTCCTTTTCACAATATTTGCAATACCATACAACATTCTATCTAATTTTAAATACTATAGAACTGGTCTAATAGATTTCTGATTCAACACAAAACCCTTTCTGTAAAAATTCAACACAAACAGGTGTCACAAGAGATTCATCCAAGATGCTGAATTGTCTTAGAAACCAGTAAATTTCACCATTATCAGACGGCAATCATAAATTCTCACACACAATATTCTAATAACACAAAGCAAAGGATCACTTACCTAATTACCAAAATGCCCTGGTCTATTTTCTTGGCTCTCTCCCTCAATGCATGCTGCCCATGAAACTTGTTCAAAGATCCCTGAAACAATTTTTTGAAGAAAAAGAACATGAGAACTCCATTTTCCAAAAGAAAAAAAACTGACTTGAAATACAAACAGCTCTATAATCATACCTTTTTCGGGGACCATTCTGGAGGATAATAGAAATTATCGGCTCTAGCAGCTGCGAGCGTAGACTGCAACAAGAAATCCACATGAAAAACGCATTAGAATCCGATCCATAAGGCGTTTTCTATCAATTTTATCAAACTAAAACATTCGTTAAGTAATATATATCCACAGAAACAGCTGGAATGATCAATCAACCAAACATTATATCAAATTGATCCTGTGAAATTCTGATCTAGGGTTCATAAAACACCGCAAATTAAGACCAAACCAACAGAACCCAATAAAAACCACGGAAGAGAGTAGCTTACCATTTTCGATTACTGTTGTTGATATCAGGAATTAGGTTGGAGAGGTATCAATCGATCCACCGGATTTGATCTTTGCCGAAGACCCTCGTCGATTGCTTCGTCTTTTTTTTTTCTATTTTATTTTGTTGGTAAAAGTCTTTTTTTTTTCTATTCAATTGACTCGGAACAGACTCGTGCTTCGATTATTATACTTTCTATTATACAGGTTCTTGATACGATGCCGTATTGAGACTACTGTTTTTCGGTATGGTCTTGGTCGGTATCCAATTCTGTTCTGGGTTTGGAATTGCTTTAGAGGGCTTCTTTCTCCAGGCCTTGGGCCCTTGGCCCTTGGCCTATGTCTATCATTAATTGAAACGGATTTGTGTTTTATAAACTTTATCCTTCATCGGACCACTTTAAACGACGTTTTGAAATAATAAAAATTTGTAGGATAATAATATTTGATTTTATTTTATTCCACATTGTTTCATTTTTACTCCTAATTTCCACTCAAATTACGACACCATCATCAAATTGAGTTGATTTATAAAAAAAAAATTGTCATTTGCACAAAATATATGCTTCGGAAAAGATAAAATGACAAGTATTATAAATAGTAAAAATTCGTAGGAAAATAACAGTTATTGTGATCCAGAGGGAGTATAATCCAATTATTAAGAAAAACTTTATATAATCCAACAAAAAAACCTCTTTACGGATTTTTTTAATTATTAAATGCTAATTAGTATATATATATATATATATAGTTGATATGTCATTCATTCATTGGTGGATGGGTTTGTGGTTTGACCGACAAAAAGTTACCATCCAACCTTGCATCCCTTTGGGTGATTTCTAATTCAAACTAAAATGATGTGCGACAACCTTCTTTTTCTTTTTCTTTTTAATTAATTGAGTGTGACAACTTTTCCATATCTTAGTGAAAATGTATATATATTATTCTTTAACATAAAGTATTAATTTGCCATGTTTCACTAATTATCCAAACAAAGCCCACACATTCTAGTGTGTATTTTTATTTTTTAAATTGAAAGAGGTGCAACTTAAGGGTTGTAATTATTTGACATGATTTGCAATTCTAACTCAAAGAAAGCCTAAGCTCACCCCCAATGTTTGTAACAAGGTGCTAAGATATGCTTTTTCAAGCTAATTATAACCAAATATTGCAGGAGATATTCAATCATTGATTACATTCATGGGATATATTATATACAGACACACTTCTATATGCTTTCATCTCTACCTATTTCTTCTTTTTTCTTTCTCAATATCGATAAGTATACGTTTAAACAAAAGCGTTTGAGCCACTAAAATATACCTTAATTTTTAAAAAATATATCACAAATATTTTAATTTTATCAATCGAATTAAAACACCACTATATAATTTCTCCTTAGATTCCTGTTTCATTGTAGAGAATGTAGATATCCCTCAAAACCTTGACATTGCATACCAAATTCTAAAATGATGATATGCACAATTACAACTCACTCAAAACTTTTACGGTAGTGTTTGAGATTATTTCCTAGTAGATTTTGTTTTTTTTACTACTGATTTAATGGCTAAAACTGTTTCTGATGCTTCTGTTAGAAGCAATTTTTTGGCCATTAAATTATTCATTTGAAAAAATAAAATCAACTAAAAAGTAACCTCCAACATACCCTACTTGTCCCTTCCCTTCTACATTCTACACCATTTTATACATGCTTCCAGAGAAGATGATTTGGTGGAGAAGGATTTATACAAGTATACACACATGATTAAAGTTTAAAACTAATGAGTACGTATCTCATTGGTTGTTTTGCTGGTGATAAAAATACCAATAAAATACCAAACTCATGTTTAAATTAATCACACCTCCACCTATATAAATAAAAAGAAAAACTAAATATTAATACTATTACGAAAAAGAAAAACATAATCAACCATAATATAATTGGAGGTTTGACATTTTTACTTGTAATGACCCCTTTTGTTCCTTGATTTCTAAGGAACTCCCATTGGGAATGGGTCTACCCCTCTCCCCTTTCTACTTCATCAATAAATTATTACTACCATATATTAAAAGGTGCTAGCTAGCAAATCTCACATGAAACTTGAACCCATCAAGATTTTTTCCCATTTCCTTCCTTAAAAAGGAAGTGCATTTATACACACTTACCCATTTCAATCCTTTCTTCTATAATTTCCAATGTCAATACATTAGACTGATCAGGTTGTCAAGACTTCAAGATTTTCCTCATCTTTGCTAGCTATCCACAAAAAGAAAAATAAATAAATAAATTCTTCCTCCCTTTAATTAGTTATTTTTTCTCCTTATTTTCTTGCTCCATGCTTCCTTTTCTAACCCTTCTCCTACTCTTCCTTCCTTCATGGCCTCCATCAAGATCTCTCCCATTTTATGTGTCCTACTCTCCCTATCTCTCCTCTTGTTTTTTTATCATGAATTGCACACTTTCAACCATGATCAAGAAATCAAGAACAAGATGGGCTATGGATCGATCTCTTATCGCCCTTCGATCAGTAGAAAAGTTCTTGCTACCAAAATTGACTTCTCCCCATTTCAAAAGCATAATCATCACCACCATCAACAACAAAGTGATTCAGAAGTTAAGGAAGCAGATGAAAGTGAGATTGATCCTCGTTATGGTGTCGAAAAGCGCCTCGTCCCTACTGGTCCCAACCCTTTGCACCATTGATGATATATAGTTTCTCTTCTTTCTTCAATTCCATTCATGATTAGTGAGAGCTTTGATTACTCGTGTATATGTTTTTTTCTTCTCATCCTTTTAATTTTTGAACCATAATGTTTCTGATTTTTATGGATCATAGTGTATGATATATTTGAGAGTTTGAGGTAGTAGATGTATTAAATACTTATAATATCATCATATAAAAAGGAATATAGTACCACAATTTTGTAGGTTTAATATATATTAATTAAACTCCTGATTACTATGGTGATTGCTTAATTTTTCAATTAATCATTATTATTTGCAATTATATATAGTTTAATAGTATATGATAGTAATATATATTTCAATGAAACATTGAGTAGCTGGGACGGCACGGCATGAGATGATGAGAAGATCAATTTAATTAAGATACACCACTATATAGCTGTATTGAATTATTAATAAAATGATAATTTATTTTTGGGATCGGTTAGCTCCAACCCTTTTGCTTTCTTTGGACATTAAGAAAAGTCTTTAAACACGTGAATTTTGGTAACAAGAGAGGAGGAGGCTTAACGCTTAAAAGAGTTGCTAAGTTTTTAATAACCCCAAAATGGATCGAAAACTTACCCCATAAAAAAAATATCCACTTAAATACTAGTATAATTTATGTGTAGTCTAAACACGCGAATTTGATTTATTGATACATAAACGCTTTATAAAAATTGTTCTTTATTACTTATAAAAAAAAAAATTCTTTAAAGATAGAGCTTCCGTAATAGCAGTTTTAAAACTCTAGATTTGCATAGAGCTTGAAGATTTTTTATTTCTAAGAAATTCTATATTGACGTGCTTATAATGCCGTTGAATAAATCCCTTAATTTATTTATTTTTATTAATGCCAACTAATTTTTAAAGTCATATTTTATTAGAAAAAAATACACTCATTTTTCACCTAAATAATATAAAAATGACATGCATTTCGTAACAAAAATTCTAACCTTAATTAAACCACATCTTTTTCAAAAAAAATGGAAGCAGTTACTACCACATACTATATGCGTTAAATATTACGTCACATTAATTATGAAACAGTTGCAAGAATTTATTACTACTGTCTATTTTTTATAAAAACTTGAATGTGGTGGTGCATTTGGATGGAGGGGGCCCTGTACTATTTTAAGTGCTAAGGACTCGATCAGTTAGTAACAGAGTACCTGTAAATTGATGTCGTCCCATCAAAAGGACGAAAGAGGGAAGAAGAAGAAAAAACCTGTAATTATGATGATAGATATACTTTATATACACTAATCATTGATCTGTTTTTCTGGGTATCTAACTTGGATTTAATTAGTTAATCAGGTACTATAGCTAGAACTTAATCTGCATTTAGTTTTTCCAATTGGGTGGTTGGAATTTGCCTAATATGGCTAATATACCTGGGTAATTACGGATTCGGAATGTTCAACGTAGCGGTTAAAATGTGATATTCATGTTTCTAAGAATTAACCACTTACAACCAAAATCAACTTATTGGTCATTAATTAAACTCGATTTCAACCCCATGAGGTTTGATTACTTGAACTAAATTCTGGAATCTATAACATCAACGGTCAACCACACTCATTGTAATTTAATTCACTTATTAATGATCATTAATCTTTGATTTTGACAATTACTTCTTATACAATTAACGATCAGTAGTAGCATGCAATTTTTATATTATCGAAATGTTTGAACTCTATGTATTCTTAAGCCCACGAGATTAAAACTATTTTCTTTTATTAGATAAAGAAGGT
>NBIL01138888.1:0-24436 GCA_002752925.1 Viola pubescens var. scabriuscula
GGGGTTGGAGTTTCAGTGGTTTGACGAGATTCCTCCTAGTTTAGCCATGCTTTGTAGCGGGGATATATGGGGATCTTTTTCCTATCGTAATGTAAGGCGTTAAACCTCTCTTCTTATAAAAAAAAAAAAAAGAATGAATGTGGACAATATAATTTGAGAATGAAATTAAAGTGTAAAATGTGGTCATTTGAATTTTGATTTATTTACTGTTAGTTACCAAACAAAAAGATTGTTAGGTTCATGATATAAGGCCATCCGTAACGGCAATATAATTCTGTAACGGACGGATCATATCAGTTATCACGGACTGATTCGATTTCCCAACTTGCAATAATACTTAATTACGCACCCGCCAAAATATACAACTAATCAATCCAAATTTTCCATCATTAGCGGTGCTAATCAATTTCTTAGCTTAAATTAAGTATCCTCTAATCTTCATCTCCCTATATATATACATCACACAAGAACAACACTAATTATCTATATAGCCTGCTAAAACAGAGAATAAAAATATCTAAAAAATGGGTCTTCTCCTCCTCCTCCTCCCTTTCATCTTCATCTCCCTTTTAAATCATCAAGTTGATGCCATCAGATCATTGGCTCCTAATCAACCTAATTTAGCACTAATCAAGTCCATTTGCAAGGAAAGTCAAGATTACAACTTTTGCATGACCGTTTTGGCCAAGAACCCTCGCGCGCGTCCTGCATCGGACAATAAATCGCTACTCAAAGTAGCGATTGGATCTACAGTCCATCAGGCTCGGACTACTGTGCTCAGAATTCCGGCGATTCTAAGGAACACGAGCGACCCGCTTGGCCGGAAACGACTTGCCGTTTGCCATTCTGATTATAAGGGTGCGGTGATGGAATTCCAGCGGGCTTATAATTCGAGTTTGGGTGACAGGGCTTATAACGACGTGGCGGACTTGGTCGCTAAAGGGGCTAATAAGGTTATTGACTGTGAAGTTGTTTATTCGAAAGAGGGCGAGCCGACGGGTGCGTCGCCTTTGGTGAGTGATAATCTTAAGGTTTATAAGTTATGGGAAATTATTCTGATTATTCTTGCTCCACTTGTCTAGAATAATTAGTTTTAGGTGTTTTGGTTTATGGTTAAACTTGTTTTAAATCAAGTTTCATGTTTGGGACTGAAAGTTTTGCAAGGAAATGAAAATCTTCAATTTGTAATTTTGCTTATGTTCTGCTTCGAGTAACAAGTAAGCGTCTGGTCACCCTAGTTACTAGACTTGACTGTTTGTTTTATGAAAAATACTATTGAGCTACAAGCTGAATTATTATAAGAAACAACATAGGAATGGAGGTACGAGCTTGAACTTTTATAAAAAAATGGCACAAAAACAGATACTAGCATATGTTCTTTCTAGAGTAACAACAAGGCGTCTGATTACTATAGTTAGTAGACATTGAAAGTTCTATTGAGCGACAAGCTGAACTTTTATAAGAAACAACATAAGAATAGAGGTACGAGCTTGAAATTTATAAGAAACGGCATAAGATAAGTTTACAATTCACACACTAATCATAGTCTTAATATGATAAAGGATAAGTGTAAAATGAATTTTGATTAATATTGTGATTTGATACGATCCTGGGTCCTAAACAAGAAGCACATCAATCTAATGCACAGAGTTGAATAAAGACATTGACACAACAACAACCACTATTCTCAAAATATTATTGTTCAAAGTTTAGATGGAAAAATTCCTAACAATCTCGTTATCCATGAATAAATATGGTCCATCCTCGTATCAAAAGGTAGCTACTCTGGGTCTAATGAAAATTCTCAGTAATCTTCAGTCGCAATCGAACATGGTTTACGCGGGATGCAGTCGCAATCACCCGAAGACTCAGACCCAGATGGAGTATATCTGCGACTACATCACACAAACAGCTTCCTCTTGGGCATTGTACTCATTTCTCCTTTCGGTGATCACTCTATATGTCTAACCTGCAAATGAAGAATTGAAACTTTCGGGAATCATGACAAGTTTACTATCTGAGTCAAGAAATCACCATTTATATAAAGCAAAATGTCAGTGCAATTTTCCCGTTCAGTTCAACACAAGAAGAAAAAAATTGACTCACCCATTAAGAGGGAGAAAGGCTGTACATCCAAAATTAGACCCCAGAAAAGGATTTTCACAAAAGATCGACTAAGCACTTTCAAGACCAGAGTCGCCATTAACATAAAAATAAGTGACGCATCAGGGGCAGCCATACAAAAACTTTAAAGGGGGGAAATAAAGACTTCTGGAACTATTGTGATGAATTTTTATGTACTTCACGTATAGGCAAAAGAGTCAGGGCAGGTTACAAATGTTAACAACCGCAGGAAAAATCTACGAATAAAATTTACAATTTGGAGATCCAAAAGGAACAAAGAAGACTCATGCCATTCTACGAGTCAACTAACATGCCCACTAAAATCTTGCTACACAGAAACTGACAGTCTAATTCCATTTCTAGATAACAGGCCTAACAGCAGCCATATAAAAATGCAAGCCCATTTCATATTCTGCCTAGACAAAATTTTGAGCCAACAAGAATATTAAATACATAAAGTAAAGATAGGCTTTTTAACATTTGCTTAAGATCACTCATGTCCCTAACTGGAACTTACAGGATTAGTTAACCTTTACAAATTCCAAACTCCAAAAGAAAAGGCAACAGGTTTACTGAATTAGGATTTACCTCGAAGTTTGTCCCGTTCACCAATAATCACGGCATGAGCATACTCCATTCTCGAAATGGTGGAACCTCTTGGCGTCCCGCATGATCATTTGCCTTCCAACGATCTTAGACATGATCTTTATTGCATTATGGCAATCAACACAGACGCGGAGATTCTTGATTACTCTAATGGGGGAACGAGCAGGACTGGTAAGAAAGGCCTGAGCACTAGCAAGTCTCTCACTATGAGCAAGAATTGCTTCCTCTTTGCTCTCCTGGTCTATGTCGTGCAGCACGACTCTCGTCTCTGCAACGTAGCCAGCCTCTTTCATCTGTTCCTTCAAGCTCCTAAGCAAGATATAGAGTTCAGGCTGAGATCTATCCCCTGCTTTAAATTCGTGGACCTTACTCTTAATATCTAAGATATTTTGACTTGACGTGTTCCTTTCTCTCTCTTTTGAAGGATCTACGGCTTTCACTGGAACAAGACCAGCCTTAGCCTGTTCACTCAAGTAGGAAGGGTCTAACTGCTCAATAAGTTCAGCACAGCGATCCCCAAGTTCTAAGTGCCCTTGCACTCTACAAAGATTCATTAAGGTTTCCCAAACAAGTACACTTGGCTCCATTGACATCTTTTGTATGAATTCTAAGGCTTCATCTAAATACCCATTACTTCCCATCATATCCACAATGCTCACATAATGCTCCATTGAAGGGACAATGCCATAGTCCTTCCTCATGGATTCAAAGTGCAGCATTCCCTCGTTGATATCCCCCACGACATTGCATGCAGAAATGACCCCAATAAACATTTTTGCATCAGGTCTCAATCCTGCTTGCTTAAATTCAGTAAATATATCAATAGCCTCCTCCCCGAGTCCACTGTTGGCAACCCACTTTATCATAGTATCCCATGAAGTCAAATTACGAATTTCCATTTTATCAAACACATCAAATGCATCATCAATAGAACCACATTTCCAGTACATCTCCAAGATCTTGTTATACGTGCTGACCTTTAGCGGAGACAGTGACCTCAAAATGTGCTGATGTATAACTTTTGCTTCCTCCAAAGCTTGAGCATCTCCACACACACGCATCAACTGCACGAAACGGGGCAAATCCACAGGAACAGACGCCTCCTCCAACAACTTCAAAGCCTCCATAGCTTCTTTCACCTTCCCTTCCTTGCAAAAACCATCCAGCTCCTCCAGGGTACTAGTAGGATTATTTGATACTGGAGAACCCTCCACCTCGTTCTGAACATGATCTGAGTTCGGCCAATGTTGTCCATCGTTCGAATTTTGCTGGTACGGTTGCTGATACTGCGCAGCATATGGGTTATGGCTATGATGAAATTGCTCACCATTTCCATTTCCTCCACCAACCCAATTAGAACTAGCCTGCGCACCCCATGAATTCTGTGAATGAACCTCACCATATTGATACCCAGATTGTTGATCACTATTCCCAAAATCACCACCAAAGTTTCCATTTTTCTTTACTGGGTCATTCTGACTTTCACTCCAGTTCCTTTCCCTATAAGCCCCACCGGAACTTTGTTGGCTGCCATTGACATCATACCTAAAACTCCAATTTTCCCCAAAGGGGTCGTTTCCTACATCATTTCTAAGGCCCGACCTTAAACCCTCGTTAGGATATGAACCCGGCTGCGCATTTGGGTGTTGTTGGAAATGTGAAGTGTTTTGGTAAGGCTCAGCAGGGTTCTCTATAGGGTATCCATTAAAGTTAGGGTCTTGAATTTCTAACCTTTGAGAAGCAGTGCTAAGATTTCTCAAGAGAAAAAGGGTTTTGGTTGAGCTAGTTGAAGAGCATACCTTGGATAAAGCAGTGAGGGAATTGATTGTGAGAAGGGACGCTCTCTTTCGGGACATTGATACCTAAAAGCTGCGAATCCAAGCTCTTGTAGCTTACAGGAAGAACAGAGGAGGGAGGAAAGGAGGAGTTAATGGGACCAAAACAAAGAAAGAACAGACTGAACAGTGAACCGCAATGAAAAAACCTTGAGATATTAGAACCCTATTGGGTCGGGCGGAGAAGAAAAGTGAATATTTTTCATCTGGGCTTGGGCTTGGGCTTGGGCTTGAGTACCTTATTATTTTCAGTATTTTTTTTTAGTACTTGTACCAGTAAACATGTTAATTGATATTTCATTTATTAGTTTTGTTTAATTTCGGACTTCTATTTGATAATTGGTATCAATAACACTTTTTTTCGGGGGTCAATAGTATCAATAACACTTCTTGGATGCATGAAGCATGCATTTTTTGGGTAAAAAAATCACTAGTTATCTAAAATTGCAATAAAATTGTCGTACTAAGTAGATCATTAAGGGTATTATTGAAATATTAGTCTAAAAAGATATTTAGTACTTACATTCAAAAAATATTATTAATTTATACATCAATTTGTGTTAATTACAACTTTTAGTAGCTAGTTTTTTATATATATATATATATATAAAAGAGAGGAACAAAACCAAAACACATCCTCAAGAAAGACTCCCCTGTAAATATCTCTTGCAAGCGAAAATCAAATATCATCAACAACATACATAGACTACATATAGTACTGTAATATTATCACTCCTGGACCAAGCCTATTATAGTCACTAGTTTTTATTTATAGACTACATAGTACATAGTAGTACTATACTATTTTTTCTTCAGAATTAGAAAAAAACGAATCAGGTAATTGTACTCACCTTTAATATGAATTTAATTCACAATCATAATATGAAATATATAAATTAATTTTCAAGATTACGAATGTAGATAAGTCAAAGATTAGGAATTTAGGATTTTAATTATGGCACTCCCTCTGTCCTTAAATAACTGACGCTTTTCTACGAAATGTTACTCTTTATAATACTTACCATTTTATATTTTTTGAAACATAAACATATATTTTATGTAAATAACAAAAAAAAATTATGCATCAACCCAATTTGATAATGGTGTGGTAATTTGAGTAAAAATTAGGAGTCAAAATGAAACAATGTGAAATAAAATAAGATCAAAGATCATTATCTTACGCTTTTCTATTATACTAAAACGTCAATTAATTTGGGACGGAAGGAGTATTAGTAAATGGATAAAAAAAGACAAGAAATATTGAATTTCCATAATATTCCCTGTTTTCTGCGTCTTTCTATAATTATAGGAATTACATATAGCGTAGTGCTCATTCGCAAGTGAAATTGCATTTTAAAAAGTTGAGAAAAATAATTAAATTTTGTTATGCAACGTTTAGCACCGAACGCTCGTTCCACGGAAAATGAAAAAGAAAGAAAAGTAATTATTCTGAAACTAAACAAGGTAAGGTAACAAGTAGAAATCCAAAACATCGACGAGCAAGCCAACCGTATAATCCAGAACTAGTTGCAGTCGAAAACTTGGACCATGCCATTTATGCCTGCAATAAGATGAAAGTTGACATCCAAAAATCATTAACGATATGCAAGATTCTAAGGTGTCGATAGTTGATGTTAACTCATTATCCAAATGGCTCTCCCTACCTTGTTTGCAATATTGTTAGAGAGCCAGTCCAGTCCCTCATACAGCCCTTCACCAGATGTAGCACAAGTGCTCTGGATATACCTGGATTCACAACATACAAGGGTGTGTAAATAAGTGAATGGTGGGTGGTTCGAAAAGAGAGCAAGAGGTACCATTCTTATCCTTACCAATGGCGCTGACGGAGAGAATGAAGGCCAAGCTTATCAGTTATCTCTGCAGCATTCATTGCATTTGGAAGATCTTGCTTGTTGGCGAATACTAGGAGCACAGCATCCCTCAGCTCATCCTAGTAACACATAGTTTAGTACCATATATAATCTGAATAAATTTATAGATGTTTTATTAATCTAGTCCAATTTGCAGTAATTCACAGTTCCATAATCAACAGAAGAAATTCAATTAATTTTCACTATGCTAAGAAATTTGAAAGCATTCTGCTACCTCATTCAACATCCTGTGTAATTCATCCCTAGCTTCAACCACACGGTCTCTATCATTGCTGTCAACCACAAAGATGAGTCCCTGTGTGTTTTGGAAATAATGTCTCCACAAAGGACGAATCTGAAACCCAGAAAAAAATTAGATTAGCTGATAAATGAAATGCAATAATCGTGATTTTGATTGTCAGTCAAAACTGAAAATATAGAAACAAGATGGATCTGAAAACTAATAATCAAAAGAGCCAAGTTGAAACATGAGAAAGAACACAAACAGCAGAATAGACAAAACAGTTGCTCAAAAAGATTCACGCTGGTTCACTTAATGATATTGTTCAGTTAGGAGGTTTTGTACTAGCAGATGCCACAAAATGTAAGCCACCATATGAAGTGTTTCCATTGAAAAATCAAAGGAAGCAGTGAAACATACACAGTGGTTTAGATGCATGCAGCTTATGAATACGTTAAGTGCTGGTGGAGAAAAATCAAAGCAGCACTAGACCGTCCATAAGCACCTTGTTTTGAAAGAAAGTAGGTCCCGTTACACACAGAACCAAAGAACTAAGATCTCATAAGACAATGTAAGCCATCATAGGAAGTGTTTCCTTTAAGAAATCAAAAGAGACAACAAAACAGAGACAATGGCTTAGATGTATGTAGCTTATGAATATGTTAAGTGCTGGTGGAGGGAAATCAAACCAGCACTAGACCATCCATAAGCACACTCTGTTCCTAAAGCAAGTAGATCCCATTCCACACAGAATTTAAAAACTAAGATCTCAGGCACAAATATAGTTAACAACCTTCTTCACTCGTGTTTAACACACGAGACATCTAACGACACATCCAATTAAAAAGACGACAGGGTCATGTAATACCTTGTCCTGACCACCAACATCCCAAACAGTGAAGCTAATGTTCTTGTATTCCACAGTCTCCACGTTAAACCCTGGTCAAAACAAATATCATCAATAATTTAATTCCATCACAACATTTTCAAAGAGAATGGAAATTGAGCTAAGAAAACAAAGCTGATGCTTAGATCATGCAATAATATCAACTATCAAACCAATAACGAAACAACATCAACAATTAATCTCAGATCCACGAAGCTACAACAGAGACTTACCAATGGTAGGAATGGTGGTGACGATTTCTCCGAGCTTGAGCTTGTAGAGAATGGTAGTCTTACCAGCCGCATCGAGACCTACCATCAGAATACGCATCTCTTTCTTGGCGAAGAGTCGACTAAACAATTTCGTGAAAGACAACCCCATCTTTTTCAAGCCTGACAGATATCCCATAATATCATATCATCAATTTCAAATGCCAGTATCAATTAATTTATTGGATCAGATCTAACGAATCAAGCATCCAAATCACAGATCAAAGGCAGACATGAAAAGAATTCTCAGTTTGATTCGCGGATCAGGTAAAAAGGGAGAAATGGAAATTGGGATTCGAGGGAGAGAAGAGAGAGAGAACTTGCCTGAGGAGAACGAGAGGAAGAAGAGAGCGAGCAGAGATGGAGGGAGGGAGATCTACCGCGTCTCCGCTATAAAAAAGGAGGTGAAATTGAAATGGAAGGAAAGGAGGAGCTGTCTATCCTCCACGCCAATTTTTAGATTTTTCACGCTTTTTAAGAGACTTGCGTATTTATAGGAGAGGACGTCTGTTCCTTTTTTGTGTTCCATAAATAATTGTTGATAAAACAAAAGAAAAAAAACAAGGCATAAAATTAAAGCTTAACTATTCTTTTCACCTCTGTAATTTTTCTCTCAATTAAATCTATAAATTTATAATATTTTTAATTGATACTTACGATTTGTCAAGTCTATCAATTATGTCCGTCTAATTCTTTTAGAATTTCAAACTTTAAATTCACCTAACTTTTATACATGGTAAGGTTCAAGATACGTCGAGTGAGTCATCTCTTTTGGAGATCAATAGTTCTCGAACGACGCATTATGTGAATATAGTTGTTCAAAATTTGCAACCTCAAGAACATCTCAGATCCCTTCTTTTTTTTCATGCAACAAAATCTCCAGTTCCACATGCTTCAATAATGCAAAAGAGAACATGTTATGTTGTTATAAGGTGAGACACCAACTAAAAGTGTCTACCGTATAATAACATGGGATATAGTTTTGCCCGTACTAAAGCTCACATCATTGCACATGCAAACTTCATCAAAACTTAAACCTTCATTCATCTGACAACGAAACACGATTCTTAACCTAGTGGGACAGAATGAAGCCAAGAAGCCAAGTTCTCTATTGTTTGGATTTTTACAAGTTGGGGCATTTACCTCCCTTTATTATTGTTCATTCGCCGTGACTAAATTGAAAAATAGAAAAAGAAAAGAACTGGTTCATGTGCTTGGGGGTTTGTCGGGGCCAACTGGGGAGGATGAGTCATCACGGTAGTTTCCATAGAAGAGAAGATGCCGCATGTCACACCACACCACAATCCCATGAATCAAACCACTTAAGCAGTAGAGGTTCCCATGTCGTGTCGCCCTCCTGTCATCCTCTCAGCCAATTCTCCACGTTCACCTGGAAATTGCACAAGGCAGGTTGTATGATTACTTTTGAATATGCAAATCACAAGAGGTAGATGCGTCTTAAATTTTAGATGACAGAAAGGCAGTTATTACCAGTACGAACTCTGATTACATCCGAAATAGGCACCACTGCATTATCAATATAACCTCATTAGAAGTTTCAAAAACATCTATTATTTCGATGTAAAAGGAATGATGATGATTATTCAGTCTTAAGATATGGTTAGCCAGGTTCAAATTGCGAAACTAATATCCTAGACAGATGGAACCAGTAAAGAACCTAGACTGAGGCAAGTAAATCTCATTAATATTGACTAATGCATGGTGACTCTGAATGAGGCAGATGTCTACACAATGGCTTGTATCATGCCTTGTCCAATGAGGATTATTAAATTCACTAGTTATAAGAACAAGGCACACCAAAATCAGTACAAGTCAACCATTGGCGATTGGCAAATGATATGTGGTGAAATGAGTAAACAATTAACCAGTGCCTCACATTTCAATAATACTTATAGAAGTACGTCCTAATAAAAGTTTGCTACACGTACCCAATAGCTAGCATAATCAAATACATAAACCTAGCATGAGTTTGTCATATCTGGTCGACTCGACACAGCCACTTCCACCTAGAAAATGCCAAATGCCAAACGCCAAATGACACCTATCAAGGATAGTAATGCCAGAAGAAAAGGCAGCTTACCTGTTCATGCATGTGTACACTCCCCTATCTGTCCAAGTGTAATTCAACTCTTCTTACAGGCTCATTTGTTAAAGGGAGATATAGTTAGGCATTCCTACATCCTTGACACAAAAAGACTTCTGGTATGCAGGTGGCAAAATTGAAAATGAAAGAAACCCATGAAAGGTTTCCAGAGAAAGGACAGTTTGCATTGCTATTGGGAAATACTATCTTAGAAGATCTGATTAGTCAACAACTTAAAGCTGTAACATACAAAGTTTCATTAAGAGTACTAAATCAGGGTCTCCCCAGGTAATAAACAGGGCATGTGCCAAAATACATAAGCACGATATAAGTCCAGTGAGGTGGGGGAATTAGCAGGCGAATCTCCAGCAAGACAGAACAACAATTAGATATTCAGAAATAAAAATAGCCACGATAAAGAAACTTCAAATCAGAATTAGTAGGTTCACATGCATACCACACATATATCATTAGAGCTTTAAGAAGGGAAGGAAAAATTAAGTATTGAACATGGAAATGGAATTCGAAATCTCACAGAAAATCTTTCCATCTCCAATCTCTCCAGTCCTAGCCTCCTCAATAATCTTATCTATCACATCTTCAACCTAAGCAGGACAAAGTAAACATTTAGGTGAACAGTACGGCAATAGAATGCTGCATAGCTTTTCTCTACATGAAGAAACATGAGCCATCGTCTAATATTACAAACAAAATTTAATATAGAATCACCACCTCGAGTTCATTAAGCATCTTTACCTGGTCTTTCGACACCACAATCTCCATTTTGACTTTAGCAACAAACTTGTCTTCATAAAACTCTGAGCCTGCGGCACCACAAGAAAAAAACGTGGTGCATCAGTAAATAACGCAGTGAATCATTTAGGCATGATTAATAGAATGCGCATAAAATGGGTGTGAAAAGCATGTGGGTGCTCTGAAAATGGAAGGAGAAAGCAGCAGACTACATTATACCCAAAGATAAACACATCATTCTATTTTAAAGGAACATTTAGGATAAAATTTTCTTTATAAACAAAAGAGAAAATGGCAGAAGAAAACATTCCAGAAGTACAAAACTGAAGAGCTTACCACCCTGTCTTTCTTTAGAACCACCTTGAGCACCAAAGCCTTTAACATCAGAAACAGTAACACCACGGATGCCAATTTTGAGCAAAGCCTTCATGCCTCAACACATAATTATAGATTAGTGTTAACAGTAAGCAACCTATGCACACTCGGCAAATATGATATCTTAAAGATACTGGTAAGCTGAAATGAAGATAATGCATAACCATTGGCAATCACCGATGAATTACAGACATTCGTGCATTGCAAGGTATGAAAAGAATCAAGTTCTACTTCTCCTAGTACAACTGAAATTTGCAGTCCATGCAAAATCATTATACTTATCTCTATTTTCTTTTTAATAAAAATACTTCAAATTAGAGTTTTCTTTTCGCAATCAGGCTATTTGTTTTGCTAGCAAACTCCAAAAAGTCTCTACAATGAACTAAAAGAAAAGGCATACGCACGATTGTCAACCTCAGCTAGCTCTTACCGAGGAAACTTTTGAGACTCGCCAAGGCCTATTAATGGAAATGCAAACATGAAAGACAATCAATTGGCAGATTTGTTACAGTATAAGAAACAGCAAAAAGAAGAAAGACCAAAATAAATCGCACAAAAATGGAAAAAGAAAAAGAGACAAGGCACCTCAGAATTGCTTCTACTTTGTAGAATTTGGCATCCGGGAAATAGTCTACAAGCACAACCAAAACAGCAAAAGAGTTAATGTCTTAATCCTCAACACTCCAAAACACAAAGACAAGAAAGGAAATTGAAATGGGATCCCCGTGACATACCAGGAGAGCTTTGAGACCGAATTGTAGGAATAACGGCTGCATTTCTTGCCTGCTTTTTCAGTGTGGTGTTAAACTGAGAGAAGCGATAATCTCTGAACTTGAAACGATTTGAAGCGGAATCGAAGAGAGAGAGTTCTTTCTTGAGACAAGAACGGAGAGGAGCCAGTGCGCCTGGTTTCGCCACCGTCGCCGTCGCCATTGCCGTTGAATTCAGAGAAGGATCTCTGAATTTGGGTACAGTGGGGCTAGTCAAAGAATCGAAGTGCGATTGCGCCTCGTCAATAACGATGGCCTTTTTTTCTCACATTATTAGGAAAATAATTCAAGGGACGACACGTAGACTGAAGACCAAAAAAATTACGTTAGTGCATGAATGTGGGCCTTTAATGGGCCCAAAATAAAAGCCCATTTCGTCCCACTCTAAAATCTAGACAAAACTGGAATTGTCTCAGTTTAAAATCGGTTGATTCTTGTTTCAAATTGTTAATTAATCATCGGACAGTGGAAGTGGAATGGCTGGCAAAGATGGAGGATGCGGCGCAGGTGAAGAGTATGTGTACAGGATAAGTACGGATAAGGAATGGGAGGAGTTGCAAAAGAGCGGAGAAACCTTTGGTGGAGAGCTTGACAGGTCGTCGGGTTACATCCACCTCAGCAACCTTGATCAGGTTCTTCCTCACTAATCGTCCCTCTTTTAGAATTAGGGTTCTTGAGTTTTAGATTAATTTCCAACATTTGGATGAAATTATTGGGTTTATTTCTCTTTCAATAACTTTTGCAGGTGCAGTCAACGCTGCAGAATTTTTTCCTAAATACTAAGCTGGAGTTGTACCTTCTTCAAATTGATGCCGAAAAGGTATAGTAATTTATCATTTTTAATATTCATGATAACTTTGAATTGAAATTAGTGAAGAAATCCTTGTATGAGAATTGATGGATATGCAAAATCCTTACAATTAAGTATTGATGGATCATAGATGATTAGATGAGATATGATGCAAAAGTGTTATTACCCTTTTTTGAAGACATTTTGTTCTTGTGTCTTGTATTTTTCCAACAACCTTTCTTTGAATTTATTGGTACCCAGTTTTGGTGTCCCTGTCATGGTGGTTGGATTTTAATTATAGATGCAAAAATGTTTCAGATGGGTTGTGCGTGAAAAGACTACGGAATGCGAGAAAGGTTCACCAGAAATTACATTATACTTTTGCATTTTTTACATGATATTTTCATTTTAGGTCATGTAAGCTACTACTTCTTGATAGATATTACCAAAAATATGCCAGTGAAATCTCACAAGGGTGTGCAATACTGCAATAACTTGAAAAACAGAACCATCAACGCAAGAATGAGGGATATTTAGAATGAAAATCACAGTTCAGTGCTAGGATAGGACTAAAGTTGGTGGTTATGGAAGTGTACTTTTTAGTTTTTACCCCAAATTCTCGTGGTTGTGCTATTTTCTGAGCGAGTAAGATGTTTCGTGGAGTACCAGCAGGGATTTAAATGTGGCGTCATCCCCATTAGTGCCAAAGATCTTAGCAAATGATCGGAGTTTGTTGGTTGGTTGTCTAGGTGGAATTTGATACTGCTAGGTAAAGTTGGTTACTGCATATTTTAGCACTAAATGGAACTAAATGTGGGTTCACAGATAAATATTGCCAAGACTTTGTTTTCTTCTTATTCATTGTCATCTTTTACTAAAGTAAGAGTTTTCTTCTGTGCATTTTGGTTGCAGCTTGGAGATGGATTGATATATGAAGTCGCGGATGGTACCAACAGCTTCCCTCATTTTTACGGCCCTTCTCGGAGTTACGTGCCTCTACCCTTAGATGCCGTCATCAAAGCCGAGAAGCTTGCTCTAACTGACGGCAAATTCACTTGTAGTCTGCTGAATCAAATTCCTCTAGTTATGTGACTTTAACTCCATGCTTGAACACGAACGTGGTGAAACTAAGAACCTGTACTGAGTTATTGCATAATGATTCGAATTTTGTAGGGAACTATGAGATAATGCATGTGTTTTCTATTGGCAACAGTGGAATGAGAAACGAGAAATATCTTGCAGCTTTTTGTGGATTTCAATGGTTTTTTTTCCTTCTTTTTCACGGACATCTGTGAACCATATGGTTAGAAGGAAAACAAAGCTGTTCTTAATAACAGAAACATCGAATGGTCTGAAATCTCGTCTTTTATCAACCAAAAAAAGAAAAGAAAAAGAAGAAGTAAGGTTCCATGTCATGTTGAACTGAGCAGATACTTGTCACTTGTGTGGTAATACATTGCATCTCAATCTCGTTATTAGATGTCATGTAAATATCTTATTAGAGAAATAACAGTCAGCGGGGATAGCTCAGTTGGGAGAGCGTCAGACTGAAGATCTGAAGGTCGCGTGTTCGATCCACGCTCACCGCATTTATCCATTTTTTCCTTCTTTTCAATTTAGTCCCTTGACAATTTTCGTTCCTCTTTTTGGTCCACAAACACTATTTTATGCTTTTCAATTTAATCCATAAACAAGGTTTATTCTCTTTGTGCTCCACAAAGAATCAAAGATGAACCTTTTTATCCTCCCTCCTTGTCAACGTAGATCCTCAAATTATACTCAGTTTTCAAATTAGTCCCTAAATTGTTTTCTACGAACTGAATCATACACCGAAAAATTAAGTCCTAGGAATTATCATGTACTTAACTACTATCATCATTACACACATGGGTGGTCATTACTTCGTAGTCAAAATATGAGTGGTGTATATTAATTTATTTAAAAGTTTCATCACTTAAAATATGGTATCGTATAAAAAATTTGTACACAATTATTAATACAGTACATCTGTATGCTGATTCACTTCCTAATGGCATGTGAAGAAATAACATTGATAGGCGCAATTGTAGCAGCTAGCACGCACAGTATAGTCGTCTCATTAATTTCACTTTATAATTTGATTGACCAATCTAAATAGACAGAAAGTCAATGCCAGCAGATTAATCTGATTGAATATTTTGGTCAAGTTAATTGTCTTCTTTTTAAAGTATTTTTATCATATAGTTGTTGTCAGGTTACTCTCAAACTAATGTTTGTATGATCCAATATAGTCCTACTTTAGTGTATGTATGGACAGATAATTTAAGGAAATGGGTTACAGAGGACCTAGTACTGATAACTTCAGATTCCATGTATGCATCATATGGATATTATTGTTCTTTGCTGCTATCTCTGCCGCCGCTCATGAATCCAGAGATAGAGTGGTTAGGCCACTCCTCATCAACTTCGGAGATTCGAATTCTGATACGGGCGGAATCCTTGCAGGGACAGGACTTCCCATCGGCCTCCCTCACGGCATAACCTTCTTTCATAGAGGCACCGGCCGCCTAGGCAACGGACGTCTCGTGCTCGATTTTCTCTGTTAGTAATCACTTATCTTGCCATTTACATTAGTAATAACTGCTGTTCAATTTAGAAGTTTTTGTTAAAGTTTGATGCTCGTTCTTGCGATATCAATGTGTGATTGGTGCGAGTATTTTGGTACTCTAATCCGTTAGTTATTCATCTTAAACTTTATTTGTTTTCATCCTTTGCTTGCTCCTAATTAACATCACAATTATGTATGTGATTAGGCGAGCACTTGAAATTGGGTTATTTGAGTCCCTACTTGGATTCTCTATCGCCAAATTTCACAAGTGGAGTAAACTTTGCTGTAGCTGGGGCTACCACACTACCTCAGTTTGTCCCTTTTGCACTAGATGTTCAAGTCCGACAGTTCATCCGTTTCAAGAACCGCTCGCTCGAACTCCTATCAATCGGTATGCAGATAGCACATAAAAATTAACTAGTTAAAAATTTGAATCTCCTTTTATTCACATTTCTATCAATGTAAAGTAAAAAAAAAATGATGGGTCAAATCAAAAACACTACGTACAGGATCAGGAAATTACATTAATGAAGATGGATTTCGAAGTGCGCTTTACATGATTGACATTGGACAGAACGATCTGCTACTCGCCCTATACGCATCAAACTTAACATACGGACCAGTTCTTGAAAAAATCCCATCTTTTCTTGCAGAAATCAAATTAGCCATCCAAGTAAGCTTCCTAAAATCGCTCTTTTCCTTCACAATTCTATTACTGCGGTACCCGTTATCGTCACTCAAAAGGTCAGTGCTGCTTATTTTGGAAATGCAGAACATATATCAATATGGTGGCAGAAATTTTTTGGTACACAACACCGGTCCGTTAGGTTGTGCGCCCAAAGAGCTTGCGTTACACCCTCATACAGAAAGTGATCTTGACAAAATTGGGTGCCTGCGCGTGCACAATGATGTTGCGAAAGCCTTCAATACAGGGCTACGCAACATATCTAAAGAAATGGGAACATCCTTGAAAGACGCAACTATTGTATATGTTGACATTTACACCATCAAATACAATCTCTTCTCCAAATATAAAAAATATGGTACATATACATTATTATTTTGAAAACAACCTGCTTTAAATTTGGGTCTGTTTAATAATTCTTGTAACCAATTTAATTACTATTGTTTCTTTAAGGTTTCGAAGCTCCTTTCATGGCTTGTTGTGGGTACGGCGGCCCTCCAAACAATTACAATGTAAAAGCTACGTGCGGCCAGCCTGGGTACAGCATTTGTGACAATGTTTCGAAGTCTATAGTTTGGGACGGAGTTCACTACACTGAAGCAGCTAATCGTGAGGTTGCAACGAGTATCTTATCGGCTCGATATTCGACACCTAAAATGCACATTGAGAAATTCTGGAAGGCTTAAGAAGTTAAACTCGAAACTGACCATTTCTATTTTATAGAAATTTTATAAAAAGTACTATCGATAATAATAACGTAGTTAAAGTTGTGACAACTTTATGTATATTGATAATTTGGCATTTCTATATTTTCTCTTTATTCCACAAAAGTAGCTTTGGAGTACTGATTTTAAGGATTCCGTGAGTGGAAGACGCAATTTTTTTGTCCATACCATCTGTTAAAGGCAAACACAACTTAATCCTAGAATCTAATCTCTAACAATAATGCTTCCATTTTCCAATTCTCCCAACTACCCTCATGACAAGCCAACAGTTTTTTAATGTAAGTTTTTGTTTCCGATAAGTTGAATGTATTATTAAAAAAAGATGTGTGTTCCTTGAAAAATAAATGATTTAATATTGATTCAAACGGATAAATCTTACGACACTACAAGTTAATCTCTTGCTAAACCACAAGCCCTGCAGCTCAGTTGGTCCGAGCACTTAACCCGTGATTAGTCACTGACACTTTTAGGTGTTATATTAGAACCTGATTATATGTCAAATTGGGCTAAACAAGGTTAACAACTAGTACTTGATTAATTAGCCAACTAACTAATTCTGGTCCTGTCTTGTTATGGGCCATGTCTTGTGTTATTGCTCCTTGTCATTCCTACAATAATGAACATAATTGGTTGGGGTTCATAATGAAATCGAGGGTTAAATTATAGGTCTCTTTATTTAGGCAGAAATAATATATTGAGTTATTTTATTTATATTTATGATACATTAAGTTTCTATATTCTTATCCTGCTGATACTTGAAGTCCCTCGTGCTGATGTGGAATCACCTAATAAGTGAGACAATCTTTTTTTTTTCCTCTCTTTTCTACCAATGAGATGATGACACATTAATAAGATGGACCTAAAGTGTCACCGTATTAAAAATAGAGTGACTCAAAATATCAAGAACGTAAATAAAGAGACTCAATATTTTACTAAACAGAGGGACCAACAAGGTAATTTAATCGAAATCGAAAAGACTTGCAAGGAAGGGGTGCTAGTCTAGGCTTGTAATCTTTCTAGCAATAAATCCAAAAAAAAAGAAAAGAAAAAGAAAAGGGTATCATGGTGCAATGCAATGCATCAAATAATTGCAAGTTAGATGGGACTATACTCGAAACAAATTGCATATTTGTAAACAAAGTTAAGTACATCATTGAATATGGAACCCACCATTAAGTCAATGGCTGATATTGAAAATGATGGACATGCTTTTTTGGACCGATGGTAGCGCAAATTTTAATTATTGGTTATATTATTACAGCAATCTAATTCAAACCGATCGACTCGATTACGTTATAAAGATAATATATACTAATCAATTGAAATTGAAATATAATTTTATGCGCAGTTTTTGTGCTAGAAGGGGGGAATTTACAAAACCTTGCTTTAGAAGTGAGTGTGGAGTGTGGAATTTCTCCATCTTTTTCTTATTTGATCAGAAGAATTTCTTCATCCGGGTTCATTGGTTTGGTGGTGCATGCAATATATTTATGTTTTAGGGGTGAGACGTGGGCCGTAGTGGGCTTAACTTATTGTTTTCATTGATCTTTACATGTATCGAACTGTCATCAATAGTTTTTCAACGTTGAATCTAACAAACTCAGGGCCAGAAAATATTAGAGAAAAAAAGAAAACAGCAACGTGGGGAAGGGGTAGTTTTTAATGAAAAGGTATTCTTAGATTTACTAAATTAAAATTAATCTTATCTGCGCCAGATTAACTTAATAAGAATTGAAAGGGTTGAAAAGACCATTAATATAAACAAAAGCAAAAAGAAAATGTAAAGAATTATAACTCCATAATGTGGATTCATAAATCCTACAAAGAAAAATAATACTAGAGGATATACGTCAATGTCATCTGTAACTCTGTATTTTTTATATGCTACACATACTGGTACACTCTGCAACTACTTGTACTACTTGTATAATTGTATTAATTACTGTATATATAGTAATGTGTGTTACGTGAAAGTTGAAACTGCTGTGCTCGCTAGACCTGAACGCCTGCGAAATTCTTTGTTTTTCTTCGGCTATCGTGTCCCTATCAGACCTAATTGCAAAGAAGTAGAAAAATGGTAGATTTAAAAATTGGTTTGACTGAGAGTATTTGGATTGTGAAATTAAACTGAAATTCAGAACTAATTGCAGTAAATAAATATGGATTAATTAATGAGAAAAAGGCTTAGTAAGGGAACTAATCTCCGATTCAGAATATCAAGTTGATCATAGATTCAATTGACTATAGCTATTAACAAGTTCTAATAACTTTATTTCTCCTTAGGACTAATTAATTAGACAACCTCCAAATAAGCTCTTGAAATTTAGCCTCCTAAATTGCTAGAACCTAGAGAAACATCAATTCTAACTCTCAAGCTTTCTTAGATAAGTATTAACCTAATTAAACTATTACGTATTTAATTTGGTTAATTAGCAAACCACTGTTCACTTCATGATAGGGTGATCAATCCTAACAATCCTATGACGATCTAGATTAAATTACTGAAAATAAATGAATGCAAGAATAAACAAAAGAGAATTAAAATATTTAGATCTCGCAACTTTTGAATGCTGAATTATTGATAACCCCTTGTTAGAAATTAAGGAATTAGACACGCATTATCATGAATAAAACCCTAATTTTACTAAAAACGAAATTCTAGAAGAAAGAAAGAAAGTTGCAGGCAACAATGGTTGTTCAAGAGGAGAGAGGATGAGATGAGGAAGAGATAGTTTGAACATCTAATTTCGGTAATTTTAAAACTAAAACTATTCCTAAAAATTACTAGGAATCTTAATATTATTCAAAGTCTTTATCAAATAAAATAAAATTAGAATTCAAAATATGGAGAATCCATTTGTGGCTGCACAAAGTATGGGAGGAATTCCCGCTGATCTATTGTGCTGCTAGCTCGTCAGATGTATTCCAAATCTACACTTCTTTTACCATTCTCCTTGCCTAAGGGGTGTGCTCACAACAGTGTAGTCAGCTCCAAAAGATGTGCAAAAACCGTTCCTCTACTCCTAAATGATCCTAGCTATCCATAAGTGAAAGATCTACAAAATAGAATAATTAAATTTGCCCCAAATCAGTAAGATTACCATCCCGAAAAGATCATAATTATATCCATAAATGTACAGTGTACGTATAATATAACAAAAACAAAGTCACTCATGGAGAGGGTTGGTGTTACATGTTTCGGCACTCAATCAACTAGGATTCTTGCACATTAATGAATTAAAATCTCAGTTTTTGTTGTTGATTTCTCCAATGGATTTAACTAACCGCATGCTTGCCTCCCATTCTAGTTGTTTAGCTTTAAAGTTAAGTTGATAAAAATAGCTTTAATTACTATGATATCTGGTCAGAAAAAAATTATTTAGTGCATCTGGTATTTTAACTAAGTGCGCATTCAAACCAATAAAGTAATTATATGTGAACGAATCTTTTTGGAGTTTATCCTACCACTACCTAGGTGAATAATATTTTCAAAATTAAAAATTTTAAAATCGCCTGATGCGTAACCATCAATCTTAACATATAATTTTTTTATTGGCTAATGGAATGAGTGAATAGAGTGATGTAGTACACCGGATGTACATACAATTACTCTTGGTTAGGTGCATGCTTTTAACGTTAAAAATAAGTATTTCTAGTTGCTTATTTTTTAATAAAAGATAAAAACAAATATATTATATTTAAAAAATAAAAATAAAAACATTAATTTTTCCCACTAAATTCTATTTTAATAAATAAATAAATTATTTTTAATAGATCTTAATTATTAGTCATATAGGCTGAAAAATGACAAATAAAATATAATAATTTATCTAAAATATAATGGTTCATATATATCTCCTTTTAAAAACAGAAATAAATAAAACTTGCGCACTGATAATTTACTATATTACAAATAGTTTATATATAAAAAAATAAATTTTATTAAAAAAAATCAATAAATCTTAATAAATTATAATATAATATTTTCTAACCAAACAATTTACTTACTTTATTTTCAGTATAACATATAACACAGCGGGATAAACACAACAACGGGCCAAACAAGCAGAAAGTTTCTAAAGACAAGCAAAAGTGTCTCTAGATTGAAGATGATGGTATGAACTATGAAAGGGTTGGTAGATATACATCTGAATATGAAAGTGATACTCTTTGCAGACCACTTTTAATTAAAGTTAATTGTGATAGAGCAATTAATGGGATCGCTTTCTTTGGATGCAATTTCTTTTCCATATAATTCCATCAGCTTTTAACTTTTCTCTTAATTAATTAATAGTTTCGGGTTCCCTTTCTGTTGTATACAAATGTGTGTATTATTTGTAAATTGTAGTAATTGTGTGCGGTGGGTCGAGTACAGATAATGACGACAATTTCAAAAATGATGACGACAATATTTTGAAGGGTAATCAATAGTCTTCCTGGTAGTGTTCTAACGTTTAACTTGGCAAAGTTTCCTAGTGCCTCTTTGATCAATCAACACGACAAATTTGTGCAATGCGTGACAAGAAATACAATGAAGTTTTTATTTTTATTTTTATTACTACCTACCTCTTAAAAAGAGAGGTTTTTAATATATGAAATTTTTGCACTCAAATGATCGTATTAATTTATATCTTATACTCATTTTCGGTTTAAATTGAGCCCTCTACTCACCAAAACCTATCATTTTAGACCTTGTGCAACCCTGCCCAACTAGCTACATCAGCATGTCACGCCATAACATGATGATGTGGCATGTCACATGGCACGTGACATGTCGACCCGCCCCTGGTTTTTATCCGACTCGTGCCTTGTCTAGACTAAAAAAAATAGGTTTTTGATATGTGGAGGTCATGCACTCAAATGATCGTATTAATTTGAGTTATATTTTCGATTCAATTTTAGTCCTCAACTCACCAAAACCTAGCTTCAACTATGTCCGACCAAGGGTGACGAATTCATCCACATTGCCCGGCCAAGCGTCACAGATTTGTGACCCTTGCTCGACCAAGGGTCACGAATTGCCTATTTTGTGTTTGAAAAAAAACAAGCCATAAATATATTTAAAGATCTTTTTTAGTTTAAAATTATTTTTAGTTTGATTTCAAAGTAAAATAATTTTAAATTAAGAAGAATCTTCAAATAAATAGATTATATAATATAAGTATTAAAATGAAGAAATTTAATTTAGTTATTTCATAAGTTTATATACTACCCTAAGTTCATAAAAAATAATTTTTTTACTACCATAAACTCTATCACTTAGCTTATTATATAAACTTAAATTTTATTATCATAAATTTCTTAGTTTATTAACTTAAATACCATAACTTAAATGAGTATATGGTTAAAATTAATTCGATCATTTGAGTGGAGAGAGCCTCCACGTATAAAAAACTCATAAGCATGTTTTTATTAGTTGTACTAGTGTTTTAATTAATAATTTATTTATTTTTTATAAAATCGCAACTATATATGGTCACGAAAAATAGTTTGCATGCCAACTTCATTAATTCAATCTCCCCATCTGGTGGGAAAGTGACTGTTGATAAATTATTAGGAACAGAATAATTGATCATTATATAGCCAGGTTATTTATTTGAAATTCATTACTACTCTAGTACTGTCTCACCTATCTAGTAAGTATTTTTTTTCCATGGGGTATCCTTTTAATATGGTTCATCTTATTCGAGTTCTGTAGGATTATTAACGAGAGAAATGACTCTTCGCATCCTGAAATTAATTTGATTCTATGGCATAATTAATAAATATAAAGTTAGTCAACAACCGACTTATTAAAGAGAACAGTGACATACTGCCTGAGTTCACTTTAATGGGCAAAATGAGTTGTTGTAGCTCAGATGCACATGCTTAACAAAATAAACTAGTAGTACCACAAACTTATCATCAATAATAATATGATTATTAATAATAATTACAATTTTGTCTTTAAGATTAAGATATGAATTCAATTCCTAATATTGTAATAATATAATTAATTTTTTTATATATAATAAAATTTATTAATTCTTTTAAAAAAACATACTTCCTCTGTTTTTAAATAAATGACGCCAAAATCATTTTAACGGGAATTAAGAAAATGATTGATTCGTATTTTTAATGTATGCTTAGCCAATTACTTTTAATAATTCTAGTAAATATAATCATTCAATATTAATTTTTATTTTTTAATACATTAAAAATAATAAAAATAATAATTATTTAAGTACAAATAAAAGTGATTTTGGAATCATTATTTTTTTTTTAAGGTGAGAAGGAGTATTATTTATAAAAACGAATGCAAATTGCGTAATTAATTACTCCAACTAGGCAAGGCAACTACTCTACTCCACGCGCAAGGAGCTGAGTTTGACAACTTCTCCAATAATTAAATGGAAGCCGTCGAATCAACAATTTTTGTCGGACGGCACAAAAAAGGTCAACCACTTGCACTATCATGTACCATGGGTGACAATTTAGTTATATTCTTATATACTCATTTTGTTAGTCCTCAATTAAATGAAAGTGAGACTAAATTGAGATAAATATCGGAACAAATTCAAAGCATATTTGAGACCTACCGGCTCTGCTTAGATTTTTTTTTTCTTTTTATTTATTTTGTGTATCAACTAATTACTGTCGAATTCAATTTAACCGGATCTAATCTCAGACCCATATAACTTGACAGGTCAGAACCGATAATCATTTGACAATCCTATTTATTACCGAAATCGACCTATAATCCCATTTTGTCACCCATATCATCTACGCAAAGCGTCAATACACTTTACTCCCAAATTTATAAGATACTTTGTATTTACTATCGAAAGCCATTAAATGAAGTAAATGTAAGTTCTTACGAAAATAGAAGTCTATGATTAAATGATAACCAAAATTGCAAGCATATTATTATTGTTAACATATAAAAGAATGGGTTTAATTAATTACTTCCTCCGGTTTTTATTAACTGTTGCTTTGACTTGGGCACGCATATTAAGAAGGTTGGATGACTCACTATTTGAGACAATTTTACCCCGAATTTTTTCTCAGACGTACATTAAGGACTAACGTACGTTCAAAAAAAAGTAAGAAATTTTTTTGGGTCAAACAGTGAGTCATCCGGCCTCCTTAATATACGTGCCCAAGTCAAAGCGACAGTTAATAAAAACATGAGGGAGTAAGAATTACGCCGTAAAAACCAATATCATAATCGGTTCAAACTCTATAAAACATCTTGAAAATCATTATTACTTGGTACAATTGAGAGGTTATTGATAGGTTGTCGAGACCTTTAAAAATAAATACAACTTAACATTAGATATAAAGGATTGCAAATAATGGTAAGAGATTCGATCCACAGAGAATGGGTAGCATTAGAACAAGATAAAAACTAGATTTTAAAACTTAAGTTGAACGAGGGATTTTGTTTATAACTGAATTAAAAATACCAAAAATTAAAAAGGACTCGATTTAACAATCAAGTGTGAAGTGTGTGATCAAACAATTAGGTAAAAGATTCCCGCTAAAGACTCAAGCAAAAGTATGATTCATGGTGTTCAATCATTGATGCAAAAGTGTTTGTTTCTGATTTATAGAGTTGTTGTATATTCCAAGTCCCTTAGATCTCCTACTTCCCTCCTGTATCAAACTACTTAAAAAAGACACTCGGTTAAATAATCATAATCAATTAGCACATTGCTGGTTAAATGGTTTATTAAGTTGATTGATCATGATTAGGAGAAGTGATAGTCAATCAAATACAATTTATAATGCCTGGGTCTAGATGCACAATAATTGATTATGCAGATAGGGAAGTCA